>JAHHZJ010003965.1:0-162125 GCA_021437245.1 Aegilops speltoides | reverse complement strand
ATGCACCAACAAAGACGTGTTACCTTAACCTTGCCCGTTGTTGAACCATTGGATTAGTAAGGATGTGGATGGGTCTTGGTGAGAGATAGCTTCCCACCATCTCCATGCTAGCCAAGTTGTTGAGCTCCTCCATCTATGATGACGGAATAGAACGCTCCTTCACAACTCCCTTTGTATGGAACAAATTATGCCTCCGATTTTGCTCCTTGTGTAACCTGCACACCAAAACACGTTGGTAAACATTCTACTCCAAAGATCTTCGAGCCATGTATTGTGTCTCATGATCGTAATCATCTCCACCGTGTTCCTCATGTTAATAAGAGCCAAAGTCTCCTCATCATAGTCACTAGCGGACTCATACCCACCATCCTCGAGCAATCATCACACGCGAATTTGCATTCTCTAAAAATGTCCTCTTCCTTTCAACGATTTACAAATAATATCACTTGTGGCCCCACGCCATGGAAGAAGAAGAGCCCGGCAGGCCCCAGTGTGCTCTTGGCGATAGTGGTGGTTGGCCCGCTTTCTTGTATCACGGTTGGAGGTGGCACCAAGGAGGTGATGGTGCAAAGGAAGTAGATGATGCACGGGTGTCCATGATGAAGGTCGACCGGTTAGGCGGCCCAACCCGCCGATCCCAAGACTTCACGCTCATTTACAAGCAAGATGGAATAAACGAGGATATTATTATAACCTTATAGTCTAGAATGGGAATTCTATTTAATCCACCCAAAACGTAAAGCATAGTTCATTCTCCTCAAAATACCACATCTAATCAAGCCGCTTTGAATTCCCGATAATATTCTTCTACGAATTTTTTCCTTGTCTTAAACGCTGCAATTTTGAAGTAATTCACGTTGATAATTGGTGGAACCCAACAACGATAGCAGTTTTCAAAGCAGCCCAAGTAGGAAAGGATATAATCTACAATGTTCGACCACCAAACACATGCAAAGCTAGTGAAGGCACAAAAAGAAGAACACGCTTTATAGACATTAGCACCCCGGTAGGGACAAACGTATCTTTCTACAGATGCTCTATGATCCGCAATCTTATTTGGTCAGAATTGAAGAAAATCCAGCGCTATATGCCTTATTCTCCTTGTTTTCACTGGATGGCATGTCAGAACTCATGCGCATGAAAGCCAAGAACAAAAGGGCTTTCCGCATCGGTCAATATATATGTGGAAACGATATATCCTCTATAGAGGACAAGAAATTTTGGGGCAATCAGCAAAAAGCACATGAGAAAATGAAGTATTTTCAAGGACGCCATAGAATGGACAGATGTTCACTAAAACGGTCATAATTTTGTCATTCGAGTCCGTGTTGGACCCATAAGTACTCAAACTTCGCAAGCAGCGTGTGAATCCAAAAATACTCGCTTATGCCAGAGGCCGAGTACCTCAAATTCAGCCTTAAGAAGGACTTTTGGCCCCGAAAGTCAAAGAACATCATTCGTCATTGCTGCATAAGTTTCAACCCATTGGCACTTCCTTTGAAGGAAATTCGAGAGATTATGTTGCTTATAGACATTAGCCCTCGGTAGGGACATACGCATCTTTCTACAGATGCTCCATGATCCGCAATCTCATTTGGTCAGAATTGAAGAAAATCCAAGGGCTATATGCCTTATACTCCTTGTTTTCACGGATGGCATGTCAGAACTCATGCGCATGAAAGCCAAGAACAAAAGGGCATTCCTGGATCGGTCAATATCTATGTAAACGATATCTCCTCTATAGAGGACAAGAATTTTGGGGCAATCAGCAAAAAGCGATGAGAAAATGAAGTATTTTCAAGGACCGCCATAGAATGGACAGATGTTCACTAAAACGGTCATAATTTTGTCATTCGAGTCCGTGTTGGACCCATAAGTACTAAACTTCTCGTGGCGAAAGCTGAATCCAAAAAATACTCCCTCTTGCGCTTAGGAGGCCGAGTACCTCAAATTCAGCTTTAACAAGGACTTTTGGCCCCGAAAGTCAAAGAACATCATTCGTCATTGCTTTCCGCATAAGTTTCAACGATTGGCACTTCCTTTGAAGGAAATTGAGAGATTATGTTTTTATAGACATTAGCACTCGGTAGGGATAAACGTACCTTTCTACAGATGCTCTATGATCCGCAATCTCATTTGGTCAGAATTGAAGAAAATCCAGCGGCTATATGCCTTATTCTCCTTGTTTTCACGGATGGCATGTCAGAACTCATGCATATGAAAGCCAAGAACAAAATTGCTTTCCGGCATCCGCCAATATATATGTGGAAACGATATCTCATCTATAGAGGACAAGAAATTTTGGGGCCATCAGCAAAAAGCACATGAGAAAATGAAGTATTTTCAAGGACCGCCATAGAATGGACAGATGTTCACTAAAACGGTCATAATTTTGTCATTCGAGTCCGTGTTGGACCCATAAGTACTCAAACTTCGCAAGAAAGCGTGAATCCAAAAATACTCGCTTATGCCAGTGGCCGAGTACCTCAAATTCAGCCTTAAGAAGGACTTTTGCCCTCGAAAGTCAACGAACATCATTCGTCATTGTTTTTCGATAAGTTTCAACCCATTGGCACTTCCTTTGAAGGAAATTCGAGAGATTATGTTACTTATAGACATTAGCCCTCGGTAGGGACATACGATCTTTCTACAGATGCTCCATGATCCGCAATCTCATTTGGTCAGAATTGAAGAAAATCCAATGCTATATGCCTTATTCTCCTTGTTTTCACGGATGGCATGTCAGAATACATGCACGTGAAAGCCAAGAACAAAAGGGCATTCCCGCATCGGTTAATATATATGTGGAAACGATATTCCTCTATAGAGGACAAGAAAATTTATGCAATCAGCAAAAAGCGATGAGAAAATGAAGTACTTTCAAGGATTGCCATAGAAAGGATGATGTTCACTAAAACGGTCATAATTTTGTCATTCAGAGTCCGTGGTCGACCCATAAGTATTAAATTGCTCGCGACGAGCTGCCATGAATCCAGAAAATAGTCCGCTATACCGAGGCCCGGCACCTCAAATTCAGCCTTAAGCAGGACTTTTGGCCTCGAAAGTCAAAGAACATCACTGTCATTGCTTTTCCGCATAAGTTTCAACCCATTGGCACTTCCTTTTGAAGGAAATTGAGAGATTATGTTGTTTATAGACATTAGCCCCATGGTAGGGACAAACGCATTTTCTCGCAGATGCTCTATGATCCGCAATCTCATTTGGTCAGAATTGAAGAAAATCCAGCAGCTATATGCCTTATTCTCCTTGTTTTCACGGATGGCATGTCAGAATCGATGCGCATGAAAGCATAGAACAAAAGGGCATTCCTGGGATCGGTCAATATATATGTGGAAACGATATCTCCTCTATAGAGGACAAGAATTTTTGGGGCAATCAGGCAAAAAGCGGATGAGAAAATGAAGTACTTTCAAGGACTGCCATAGAATGGACAGATGTTCACTAAAACGGTCATAATTTTGTCATTCGGAGTCCGTGTTGGACCCATAAGTACTCAAACTTCGTGGCGAGCGCTGAATCCAAAAATACTCATTATGCCAGGGGCCGGAGTACCTCAAATTCAGCTTTAATAAGGACTTTTGGCCCTCAAAGTCAAAGAACATCATTCGTCATTGTTTTTCGCATAAGTTTTAACCCATTGGCACTTCCTTTGAAGGAAATTGAGAGATTATGTTGCTTATAGACATTAGCCCCCGGTAGGGACAAACGCATTTTCGCAGATACTCTATGATCCGTAATCTCATTTGGTCGTAAATTGAAGAAAATCCAGTGGCTATATGCCTTATTCTCCTTGTTTTCACGGATGGCATGTCAGAACTCATGCGCATGAAAGCCAAGAACAAAAGGGCATTCCCGCATCACCAATATATATGTGGAAACGATATCTCCTCTATAGAGGACAAGAATTTTGGAGCAATCAGCAAAAAGCGACGAAAAAATGAAGTACTTTCAAGGATCAAGAAGATGCATGACATTGATTGTAATATTCTCTCATCACTCAATCATCAGACGTTTTCAGTTTCTTTTTTTCTCAAGAATGGACACCGCTTAGTGAACATCCGCCCATTCTGATAGAGGCAAAGGTGTCCTGCCTTCGATGAGATGGTGGATTTCGCTGGTGGAAGTCGACTTTGACGATCCGACTACTTAACATGCGAGGACGCCGCTTTAGCAATCGCTAAACCAACTCCGAGAGGTTATTGACCACGCCGAGCACGATCAACTCGACCACGAGGGTCTGCTTCTCGCGAGCAAACGAAGAACAAGCAAGAAACTGAGATTGCAACTGGATATTGCGTAATATAAGATGAAAGCTTTATTGATCAAGGTGGGGTTCTCGGACGCTTTGTCCGTCGCTGAACACAAACGGCACGCGGGTTGCAGCTATGGCTAACTTTAATCTAAACAAAACCCAAAGTCTAAACGGTGCCCTAAGGGCTGTATATATGGAGGAAGAGGGGTGAATTTCGTGGCCCTTGGTGGAGGGGTCCAAACTAACCCTATCTCTTGTTTCCCCACACATACGGACTCTAAAAATAGCCTATACTAATGTATTTCGAAATTACATGGGCCTGGCCCAATAACAAGGTGACGAGAGACCTAGAATAGCCTCGGACGAAATTTATGAAGTGGCATCTTGTATATTTCGTCCAAGGCTTCATGCACTCATTATGGTGGCTTCAAAGTCCCAAAT
Source organism: Aegilops speltoides (assembly GCA_021437245.1). Taxonomy (NCBI): domain Eukaryota; kingdom Viridiplantae; phylum Streptophyta; class Magnoliopsida; order Poales; family Poaceae; genus Aegilops; species Aegilops speltoides. Next base: position 157,411 of record JAHHZJ010003965.1, on the reverse strand, counting down.
CATCACTTGTAACTCCGTTTGTTCCCTGCTATGCATGCCATCATCTCCATGCTTGTTCTTGCTCCAATGTTCATCCTTCTCCAAGCTAGGCCCTTCATTTGTAAGCAAAACAAATGTATCCAATTTAGGCAAAGATCATATTCTCATGAACATTAGAATCATTACCAAGAAACGAAAGTACATGGTAATTTAGTTGGCGCATGCGAGCTCTAGTAATTGGTCCAAGATGTATAGCAAATAGGGCTGTGGGTGTAACAATGGTATTGATGTCCTCATCATCCTCCCTTCTTGAAATGAAGTCGCCCTCGCCGGAAGTTCATCTTCCTCACCCAAATAAGGCTTCAAATCTGCAATGTTAAAAGTGGACTAACCCCAAAATCTGCAGCAGCTCAAGTTTATATGCATTATCATTTATTTTCTCCAACACCTTAAAGGGACCAGCAGACGTGGTATTAGCTTTGATTTATGCAAATCAGAAATCTATCCTCACGCAAATGTAACCAAACAAGATCTCCGTGCAAACACAACATGTTTTCTACCCTTATCTCCAAGAAGTTTATATTTAGCATTCATACGCCAATGTTTTCCTTAGTTAACTCATGCATTTTTAAAATCAATTCAGCACGCTCTTTAGCATCAAAATTAACCTTCTCCAAGATGGAAGAGGCAACAAATCAATAGGTGCACGAGGTAGGAAACCATACACAACTTCAAAAGGGCACATCTTAGTAGTAGAATGCAATGAACGATTATAAGCAAATTCAATATGAGGCAAGCATTCCTCCCACATTTTCTTATTATTCTTTAGAACAGCCCTAAGCATAGTAGACAATGTTCTATTGACTACTTCAGTTTGTCCATCACTTGGGGTGACAAGTAGTACTAAAAGCAGTTTAGTCCCCAACTTAGCCCATAAACATCTCCAAAAGTGGCTAAGAAATTTAGTATCACGATCTGAAACAATAGTATTTGGCACACCATGCAAGCTTAATAATTTCACGAAAGAACAAATCAGCAACATTAACAAAGATCATCGCTTTTATGACATGGTATAAAGTGTGCCATTTTCGAGAATCTATCCACGACAAAAAATATGCTATCCCTCCCCTTCTTTGTTATAGGTAAACCTAAAACAAAGTCCATAGATATATCCTCCCAAAGAACACTAGGTACAGGCAAAGGCATATATAAACCATGAGGATTGAGTCATGACTTAGCTTTTTGACATGTAGTGCAAATGAGCAATAAAACGCCCACATCCCGCCTCATCTTTGGCCAAAAGAAATGTGTAGCAAGTACGTCCTCCGTCTTCTTCACGCCAAAGTGTCGGAGATGAATCTGGTGGAACTCGGACTGGCGTGATGGCGGAGATGAATCTGGTGGAACTCGGACTGGCGTGATGGCGGAGATGAATCTGGTGGAACTCGGACTGGCGTGATGGCGGCGGATATGTGGTGGTGTATATGGATTCGGATTACGGTGAATATGTGGTGGTGGTATATGGCAGCGGCGACGGACAACCTCGTGAATGTAACTCAAACTCTAAAAGACTAGACGCTAAGACCAAAGAACTTGACACGACGATGCAACCGCAAATTCAACAAAGCAAATACGTAAAAGATTATGCAAAGGCTCGATTGGTTCGGACGGGATGAACTAACCCTATTTTTTTTTTGGCTTTTTCGTGGACTATAGGTATGAAGAATGACTCGATCTAAACTACGAAAAATCGAAAATCTCACCGAGCAACCCGGAAATCGATACCACGTGATAGAGGCAAAGGTGTCCCGCCTTTCGATGAGATGGTGGATTTCGCTTTGGTGGAAGTCGACTTTGACGATCCTACTACTTAACATGCGAGGACGCCGCGCTTTAGCAATCGCTAAACCAACTCCGAGAGGTTATTGACCACGCCGAGCACGCATCAACTCGACCACGAGGGTCTGCTTCGCGAGCAAACGAAGAACAAGCAAGAAACCGAGATTGCAACTGGATATTGCGAATATAAGATGAAAGCTTTATTGATCAAGGTGGGGTTCTGTGACGCTTTGTCCGGTCGTGAACACAAACGGCACGCGGTTGCAGCTATGGCGAACTTTTAATCTAAACAAAACCCAAAGTCTAAACGGTGCCCTAAGGGCTGTATATATGGAGGAAGAGGGGTGAATTTCGTGGCCCTTGGTGGAGGGGTCCAAACTAACCCTATCTCTTGTTTCCCCACACATACGGACTCTAAAAATAGCCTATACTAATGTATTTCGAAATTACATGGGCCTGGCCCAATAACAAGGTGACGCAAGACCTAGAATAGCCTCTGGACGAAATTTATGAAGTGGCATCTTGTATATTTCGTCCAAGGCTTCATGCACTCATTATGGTGGCTTCAAAGTCCTGAAATCATCACTTGTAACTCCGTTTGTTTCCTGCTATGCATGCCATCATCTCCATGCTTGTTCTTGCTCCAATGTTCATCCTTCTCCAAGCTAGGCCCTTCATTTGTAAGCAAAACAAATGTATCCAATTTAGGCAGATCATATTCTCATGAACATTAGAATCATTACCAAGAAACGAAAGTACATGGTAATTTAGTTGGCGCATGCGAGCTCTAGTAATTGGTCCAAGATGTATAGCAGCAGGGCTGTGGGTGTAACAATGGTATTGATGTCCTCATCATCCTCCCTTCTTGAAATGAAGTCGCCCTCGCTGGAAGTTCATCTTCCTCACCCAAATAAGGCTTCAAATCTGCAATGTTAAAAGTGGACTAACCCCAAAATCTGCAGCAGCTCAAGTTTATATGCATTATCATTTATTTTCTCCAACACCTTAAAGGGACCAGCAAAGACGTGGTATTAGCTTTGATTTATGCAAATCAGAAATCTATCCTCACGCAAATGTAACCAAACAAGATCTCCAGTGCAAACACAACATGTTTTCTACCCTTATCTCCAAAGAAGTTTATATTTAGCATTCATACGCTCAATGTTTTCCTTAGTTAACTCATGCATTTTAAAATCAATTCAGCACGCTCTTTAGCATCAAAATTAACCTTCTCCAAGATGGAAGAGGCAACAAATCAATAGGTGCACGAGGTAGGAAACCATACACAACTTCAAAAGGGCACATCTTAGTAGTAGAATGCAATGAACGATTATAAGCAAATTCAATATGAGGCAAGCATTCCTCCCACATTTTCTTATTATTCTTTAGAACAGCCCTAAGCATAGTAGACAATGTTCTATTGACTACTTCAGTTTGTCCATCACTTTGGGGGTGACAAGTAGTACTAAAAGCAGTTTAGTCCCCAACTTAGCCCATAAACATCTCCAAAAGTGGCTAAGAAATTTAGTATCACGATCTGAAACAATAGTATTTGGCACACCATGCAAGCTTAATAATTTCACGAAAGAACAAATCAACAACATTAACAAAGATCATCGCTTTTATGACATGGTATAAAGTGTGCCATTTTCGAGAATCTATCCACGACAACAAATATGTTATCCTCCCTTCTTTGTTATAGGTAAACCTAAAACAAAGTCCATAGATATATCCTCCCAAAGAACACTAGGTACAGTGCAAAGGCATATATAAACCATGAGGATTGAGTCGTGACTTAGCTTTTTGACATGTAGTGCAATGAGCAATAAAACGCCCACATCCCGCCTCATCTTTGGCCAAAAGAAATGTGTAGTAAGTACGCCCTCCGCCTTCTTCACGCCAAAGTGTCGGAGATGAATCTGTGGAACTCGGATCGGCGTGATGGCGGAGATGAATCTGTGGAACTTGATCCGCGTGATGGCGGAGATGAATCTGTGGAACTCGGATCGGCGTGATGGCGGCGGATATGTGGTGGTGTATATGGATTCGGATTGGCGGTGAATATGTGGTGGTGGTATATGGCAGCGCGACGTGACAACTCGTGAATGTAACTCAAACTCTAAAAGACTAGACGCTAAGACCAGAACTTGACACGACGATGCAACCGCAAATTCAACAAAGCAAATACGTAAAAGATTATGCAAAGGCTCAGATTGGTTCGACGGGATGAACTAACCCTATTTTTTTTGGCTTTTTCGTGGACTATAGGTATGAAGAATGACTCGATCTAAACTACGAAAAACTGTAAAATCTCACCGAGCAACCCGGAAATCTGATACCACGGATAGAGGCAAAGGTGTCCCGCCTTCGATGAGATGGTGGATTTCGCTTGGTGGAAGTCGACTTTGACGATCCGACTACTTAACATGCGAGAACGCCGCTTTAGCAATCGCTAAACCAACTCCGAGAGGTTATTGACCACGCCGAGCACGATCAACTCCGACCACGAGGGTCTGCTTCCTGCGAGCAAACGAAGAACAAGCAAGAAACCGAGATTGCAACTGGATATTGCGAATATAAGATGAAAGCTTTATTGATCAAGGTGGGGTTCTGTGACGCTTTGTCCGGTCGCTGAACACAAACGGCACGCGGTTGCAGCTATGGCGTAACTTTTAATCTAAACAAAACCCAAAGTCTAAACGGTGCCCTAAGGGCTGTATATATGGAGGAAGAGGGGTGAATTTCGTGGCCCTTGGTGGAGGGGTCCAAACTAACCCTATCTCTTGTTTCCCCACACATACGGACTCTAAAAATAGCCTATACTAATGTATTTCGAAATTACATGGGCTGGCCCAATAACAAGGTGACGCAAAGACCTAGAATAGCCTCCGGACGAAATTTATGAAGTGGCATCTTGTATATTTCGTCCAAGGCTTCATGCACTCATTATGGTGGCTTCAAAGTCCTGAAATCATCACTTGTAACTCCGTTTGTTCCCTGCTATACATGCCATCATCTCCATGCTTGTTCTTGCTCCAATGTTCATCCTTCTCCAAGCTAGGCCCTTCATTTGTAAGCAAAACAAATGTATCCAATTTAGGCAAGATCATATTCTCATGAACATTAGAATCATTACCAAGAAACGAAAGTACATGGTAATTTAGTTGGCGCATGCGAGCTCTAGTAATTGGTCCAAGATGTATAGCAGCAGGGCTGTGGGTGTAACAATGGTATTGATGTCCTCATCATCCTCCCTTCTTGAAATGAAGTCGCCCTCGTTGGAAGTTCATCTTCCTCACCCAAATAAGGCTTCAAATCTGCAATGTTAAAAGTGGACTAACCCCAAAATCTGCAGCAGCTCAAGTTTATATGCATTATCATTTATTTTCTCCAACACCTTAAAGGGACCAGCAGACGTGGCATTAGCTTTGATTTATGCAAATCAGAAATCTATCTCACGCAAATGTAACCAAACAAGATCTCCGTGCAAACACAACATGTTTTCTACCCTTATCTCCAAAGAAGTTTATATTTAGCATTCATACGCCAATGTTTTCCTTAGTTAACTCATGCATTTTTAAAATCAATTCAGCACGCTTCTTTAGCATCAAAATTAACCTTCTCCAAGATGGAAGAGGCAACAAATCAATAGGTGCACGAGGTAGGAAACCATACACAACTTCAAAAGGGCACATCTTAGTAGTAGAATGCAATGAACGATTATAAGCAAATTCAATATGAGGCAAGCATTCCTCCCACATTTTCTTATTATTCTTTAGAACAGCCCTAAGCATAGTAGACAATGTTCTATAGACTACTTCAGTTTGTCCATCGCTTTGGGGTGACAAGTAGTACTAAAAAGCAGTTTAGTCCCCAACTTAGCCCATAAACATCTCCAAAAGTGGCTAAGAAATTTAGTATCACGATCTGAAACAATAGTATTTGGCACACCATGCAAGCTTAATAATTTCACGAAAGAACAAATCAGCAACATTAACAAAGATCATCGCTTATGACATGGTATAAAGTGTGCCATTTTCGAGAATCTATCCACGACAACAAATATGCTATCCTCCCTTCTTTGTTCTAGGTAAACCTAAAACAAAGTCCATAGATATATCCTCCCAAGGAACACTAGGTACAGTGCAAAGGCATATATAAACCATGAGGATTGAGTCGTGACTTAGCTTTTTGACATGTAGTGCAATGAGCAATAAACGCCCACATCCCGCCTCATCTTTGGCCAAAAGAAATGTGTAGCAAGTACGTCCTCCGCCTTCTTCACGCCAAAGTGTCGGAGATGAATCTGTGGAACTCGGATCATGCGTGATGGCGGAGATGAATCTGTGGAACTCGATCGGCGTGATGGCGGAGATGAATCTGTGGAACTTGATCGGCGTGATGGCGGCGGATATGTGGTGGTGTATATGGATTCGGATTGGCGGTGAATATGTGGTGGTGGTATATGGCAGCGGCGACGTGACAACCTCGTGAATGTAAGTCAAACTCTAAAAGACTAGACGCTAAGACCAAAGAACTTGACACGACGATGCAACCGCAAATTCAACAAAGCAAATATAGAAAAGATTATGCAAAGGCTCAGATTGGTTCGGACGGGATGAACTAACCCTATTTTTTTGGCTTTTTCGTGGACTATAGGTATGAAGAATGACTCGATCTAAACTACGAAAATCAGTAAAATCTCACCGAGCAACCCGGAAATCTGATACCACTTGATAGAGGCAAAGGTGTCCCGCCTTCGATGAGATGGTGGATTTCGCTTGGTGGAAGTCGACTTTGACGATCCGACTACGAACGCGCGAGGACGCCGCGCTTTAGCAATCGCTAAACCAACTCCGAGAGGTTATTGACCACGCCGAGCACGATCAACTCGACCACGAGGGTCTGCTTCGCGAGCAAACGAAGAACAAGCAAGAAACCGAGATTGCAACTGGATATTGCGAATATAAGATGAAAGCTTTATTGATCAAGGTGGGGTTCGTGGACGCTTTGTCCGGTCGCTGAACACAAACGGCACGCGGTTGCAGCTATGGCGTAACTTTTAATCTAAACAAAACCCAAAGTCTAAACGGTGCCCTAAGGGCTGTATATATGGAGGAAGAGGGGTGAATTTCGTGGCCCTTGGTGGAGGGGTCCAAACTAACCCTATCTCTTGTTTCCCCACACATACGGACTCTAAAAATAGCCTATACTAATGTATTTCGAAATTACATGGGCTGGCCTAATAATAAGGTGACGCAGCACCTAGAATAGCCTCCGGACGAAATTTATGAAGTGGCATCTTGTATATTTCGTCCAAGGCTTCATGTACTCATTATGGTGGCTTCAAAGTCCTGAAATCATCACTTGTAACTCCGTTTGTTCCTGCTATGCATGCCATCATCTCCATGCTTGTTCTTGTTCCAATGTTAATCCTTCTCCAAGCTAGGCCCTTCATTTGTAAGCAAAACAAATGTATCCAATTTAGGCAAGATCATATTCTCATGAACATTAGAATAATTACCAAGAAACGAAAGTACCGGTAATTTAGTTGGCGCATGCGAGCTCTAGTAATTGGTCCAAGATGTATAGCAGCAGGGCTGTGGGTGTAACAATGGTATTGATGTCCTCATCATCCTCCCTTCTTGAAATGAAGTCGCCCTCGTTGGAAGTTCATCTTCCTCACCCAAATAAGGCTTCAAATCTGCAATGTTAAAAGTGGACTAACCCCAAAATCTGCAGCAGCTCAAGTTTATATGCATTATCATTTATTTTCTCCAACACCTTAAAGGGACCAGCAGACGTGGCATTAGCTTTGATTTGCAAATCAGAAATCTATCCTCACGCAAATGTAACCAAACAAGATCTCCTGTGCAAACACAACATGTTTTCTACCCTTATCTCCAAAGAAGTTTATATTTAGCATTCATACGCTCAATGTTTTCCTTAGTTAACTCATGCATTTTTAAAATCAATTCAGACGCTCTTTAGCATCAAAATTAACCTTCTCCAAGATGGAAGAGGCAACAAATCAATAGGTGCACGAGGTAGGAAACCATACACAACTTCAAAAGGGCACATCTTAGTAGTAGAATGCAATGAACGATTATAAGCAAATTCAATATGAGGCAAGCATTCCTCCCACATTTTCTTATTATTCTTTAGAACAGCCCTAAGCATAGTAGACAATGTTCTATTGACTACTTCAGTTTGTCCATCACTTTGGGGTGACAAGTAGTACTAAAAGCAGTTTAGTCCCCAACTTAGCCCATAAACATCTCCAAAAGTGGCTAAGAAATTTAGTATCACGATCTGAAACAATAGTATTTGGCACACCATGCAAGTTTAATAATTTCACGAAAGAACAAATCAGCAACATTAACAAAGATCATCGCTTTTATGACATGGTATAAAGTGTGCCATTTTCGAGAATCTATCCACGACAACAAATATGTTATCCTCCCCTTCTTTGTTCTAGGTAAACCTAAAACAAAGTCCATAGATATATCCTCCCAAGGAACACTAGGTACGTGCAAAGGCATATATAAACCATGAGGATTGAGTCGTGACTTAGCTTTTTGACATGTAGTGCAATGAGCAATAAACGCCCACATCCCGCCTCATCTTTGGCCAAAAGAAATGTGTAGTAAGTACGCCCTCCGCCTTCTTCACGCCAAAGTGTCGGAGATGAATCTGTGGAACTCGGATCGTGATGGCGGAGATGAATCTGGAACTCTGATCGGCGTGATGGCGGAGATGAATCTGTGGAACTCTGATCGGCGTGATGGCGGCGGATATGTGGTGGTGTATATGGATTCGGATTATGTGAATATGTGGTGGTGGTATATGGCAGCGGCGACGGACAACCTCGTGAATGTAACTCAAACTCTAAAAGACTAGACGCTAAGACCAAAGAACTTGACACGACGATGCAACCGCAAATTCAACAAAGCAAATACGTAAAAGATTATGCAAAGGCTCGATTGGTTCGGACGGATGAACTAACCCTATTTTTTTGGCTTTTTCGTGGACTATAGGTATGAAGAATGACTCGATCTAAACTACGAAAATCGTAAAATCTCACCGAGCAACCCGGAAATCTGATACCACTTGATAGAGGCAAAGGTGTCCCGCCTTTCGATGAGATGGTGGATTTCGCTTGGTGGAAGTCGACTTTGACGATCCGACTATGAACGCAGCGAGGACGCCGCGCTTTAGCAATCGCTAAACCAACTCCGAGAGGTTATTGACCACGCCGAGCACGCATCAACTCGACCACGAGGGTCTGCTTCCGTGAGCAAACGAAGAACAAGCAAGAAACTGAGATTGCAACTGGATATTGCGAATATAAGATGAAAGCTTTATTGATCAAGGTGGGGTTCTGTGGACGCTTTGTCCGGTCGCTGAACACAAACGAAGCACGCCGGTTGCAGCTATGGCGAACTTTTAATCTAAACAAAACCCAAAGTCTAAACGGTGCCCTAAGGGCTGTATATATGGAGGAAGAGGGGTGAATTTCGTGGCCCTTGGTGGAGGGGTCCGAAACTAACCCTATCTCTTGTTTCCCCACACATACGGACTCTAAAAATAGCCTATACTAATGTATTTCGAAATTACATGGGCTTGGCCCAATAATAAGGTGACGCAGCACCTAGAATAGCCTCCGGACGAAATTTATGAAGTGGCATCTTGTATATTTCGTCCAAGGCTTCATGTACTCATTATGGTGGCTTCAAAGTCCTGAAATCATCACTTGTAACTCCGTTTGTTCCCTGCTATGCATGCCATCATCTCCATGCTTGTTCTTGCTCCAATGTTAATCCTTCTCCAAGCTAGGCCCTTCATTTGTAAGCAAAACAAATGTATCCAATTTAGGCAGATCATATTCTCATGAATATTAGAATAATTACCAAGAAACGAAAGTACCTGGTAATTTAGTTGGCGTGCGCGAGCTCTATTAATTGGTCTAGTATGTATAGCAAGTAGGGCTGTGGGTGTAATAATGGTATTGATGTCCTCATCACCATGTCGGACCCATAAGTACTCAAACTGCTTATGGCGATCGCGCTTAATCCGTAAAAATACTCCCGCTTGCACTGGAGGCCCGGCACCTCAAATTCAGCCTTAAGTAGGACTTTTGGCCCGTAAAGTCAAAGAACATCATTTGTCGCTGTTTTCCGACAAGTTTCTAAACCATTGGCACTTCCTTTTGAAGGAAATTCGAGAGATTATGTTGCTTATAGACATTAGCCTCTCGGTAGGGACAAACGTATCTCTCGCAGATGCTCTATGATCCGCAATCTCATTTGGTCAGAATTGAAGAAAATCCAGCGCTATATGCCTTATTCTCCTTGTTTTCGCCAGATGGCATGTCAGAACTCATGCGCATGAAAGCCAAGAACAAAAGGGCATTCCTGGATCGGTCAATATATATGTGGAAACGATATCTCCTCTATAGAGGACAAGAAATTTTGGGGCAATCAGGCAAAAAGCGCATGAGAAAATGAAGTACTTTCAAGGACTGCCATAGAATGGACAGATGTTCACTAAAAACGGTCATAATTTTGTCATTCGGAGTCCGTGTTGGACCCATAAGTACTCAAACTTCTCGTGGCGAGCGCGTGAATCCAAAAAATACTCCCCGCTTGCACCAGGAGGCCGGGAGTACCCTCAAATTCAGCTTTAACAAGGACTTTTTTCCCTCAAAGTCAAAGAACATCATTCGTCGCTGTTTTTCAGACAAGTTTCTGAACCCATTGGCACTTCCTTTTGAAGGAAATTCGAGAGATTATGTTGCTTATAGACATTAGCCCCCCTGGCAGGGACAAACGTACCTTTCTACAGATGCTATATGATCCAGGCAATCTCATTTGGCCGTAAATTGAAGAAAATCCAGTGGCTATATGCCTGATTCTCCTTGTTTTCGCCGGATGGCATGCTATAACTCATGCGCATGAAAGCCAAGAACAAAAGGGCATTCCTGGCATCGGTCAATATATATGTGGAAACGATATCTCCTCTATAGAGGACAAGAAGTTTTGGAGCAATCAGGCAAAAAGCGCACGAGAAAATGAAGTACTTTCAAGGACTGCCATAGAATGGACAGATGTTCACTAAAACGGTCATAATTTTGTCATTCGGAGTCCGTGTCGAACCCATAAGTACTCAAACTGCTCGCGGCGAGCGCGTGAATCCAAAAAATACACCCCGCTTGCGCCAGGAGGCCCGGAGTACCCTCAATTTAGCCTTAAGAAGGAATTTTTGGCCCTGAAAGGAAAAGAACATCATTCGTCGCTGTTTTTCAGACAAGTTTCTGAACCCATTGGCATTTCCTTTTGAAGGAAATTCGAGAGATTATGTTGCTTATAGACATTAGCCCTCTTGCGGGACAAATGTACCTTTCTACAGAGCTCTATGATCCGGCAATCTCATTTGGCCAGAATTGAAGAAAATCCAGCGCTATATGCCTTATTCTCCTTGTTTTCACGGATGGCATGTCAGAACTCATGCGCGTGAAAGCCAAGAACAAAAGGGCATTCCCGCATCGGTTAATATATATGTGGAAACGATATCTCCTCTATAGAGGACAAGAAAATTTGGGGCAATCAGCAAAAAGCGCATGAGAAATGAAGTACTTTCAAGGATTACCATAGAAAGGATGATGTTCACTAAAACGGTCATAATTTTGTCATTCGAGTCCATGTCGCCCATAAGTACTAAACCGCTTATGGCGATCGCGAATCCAGAAAATACTCCCGCTTGCACCGGAGGCCCGGTACCTCAAATTCAGCCTTAAGCAGACTTTTGCCCCGAAAGTCAAAGAACATCATTCGTCGCTGTTTTCCGCATAAGTTTCAACCCATTGGCACTTCCTATTGAAGGAAATTCGAGAGATTATGTTGCTTATAGACATTAGCCCCTCGCAGGGACAAACGTATCTTTCTACAGATGCTATATGATCCGGCAATCTCATTTGGAAGTAAATTGAAGAAAATCCAGCGCTATATGCCTTATTCTCCTTGTTTTCACGGATGGCATGTCAGAACTCATGCGCATGAAAGCCAAGGACAAAAGGGCATTCCCGCATCGGTTAATATATATGTGGAAACGATATCTCCTCTATAGAGGACAAGAAAATTTGGGGCAATCAGCAAAAGCGCGATGAGAAAGTGAAGTACTTTCAAGGATTGCCATAGAAAGGACATATGTTCACTAAAACGGTCATAATTTTGTCATTCTGAGTCCGTGTCGGACCCATAAGTACTCAAACTGCGTCATGGCGAAAAGCGTGAATCCAGAAAATAGTCCGCTATGCCTAGAGGCCCGGTACCTCAAATTCAGCCTTAAGCAGGACTTTTGGCCTTGAAAGTCAAAGAACATCACTGTCATTGCTTTCCTGCATAAGTTTCAACCCATTGGCACTTCCTTTTGAAGGAAATTGAGAGATTATGTTGCTTATAGACATTAGCCCCTCGGTAGGGACAAACATACCTTTCGCAGATGCTCTATGATCCGGCAATCTCATTTGGTCAGAATTGAAGAAAATATAACTATATGCCTTATTCTCCTTGTTTTCACGGATGGCATGTCAGAACTCATGCGCATGAAAGCCAAGAACAAAAGGGCATTCCTGGGATCGGTCAATATATATGTGGAAACGATATCTCCTCTATAGAGGACAAGAAATTTTGGGGCAATCAGGCAAAAAGCGCATGAGAAAATGAAGTACTTTCAAGGACTGCCAGAGAATGGACAGTTGTTCACTAAAACGGTCATAATTTTGTCATTCGGAGTCCGTGTTGGACCCATAAGTACTCAAACTTCTCGTGGCGAGCGCGTGAATCCAAAAAATACTCCCCGCTTGCGCCAGAAGGCCGGGAGTACAATCAAATTCAGCTTTAAGAAGGACTTTTTGGCCCTGAAAGTCAAAGAACATCATTCATCGCTGTTTTTCAGACAAGTTTCTGAACCCATTGGCACTTCCTTTTGAAGGAAATTCAAGAGATTATGTTGCTTATAGACATTAGCCCCCCTGGTAGGGACAAACGTACCTTTCTGCAGATGCTCTATGATCCGGCAATCTCATTTGGTCAGAATTGAAGAAAATCCAGCGGCTATATGCCTTATTCTCCTTGTTTTCACGGATAGCATGTCAGAACTCATGCGCATGAAAGCCAAGAACAAAAGGGCATTACTGGGATCGGTCAATATATATGTGGAAACGATATCTCCTCTATAGAGGACAAGAAATTTTGGGGCAATCAGGCAAAAAGCGCATGAGAAAATGAAGTACTTTCAAGGACTGCCATAGAATGGACAGATGTTCACTAAAACGGTCATAATTTTGTCATTCGGAGTCCGTGTTGGACCCATAAGTACTCAAACTTCTCGTGGCGAGCGCGTGAATCCAAAAAATACTCCCCGCTTGCGCCAGGAGGCCGGGAGTACCCTCAAATTCAGCTTTAAGAAGGACTTTTTGGCCCTGAAAGTCAAAGAACATCATTCGTCGCTGTTTATCAGACAAGTTTCGGAACCCATTGGCACTTCCTTTTGAAGGAAATTCGAGAGATTATGTTGCTTATAGATATTAGCCCCCCTGGTAGGGACATACGTACCTTTCTACAGATGCTCTATGATCCGGACAATCTCATTTAGCCGTAAATTGAAGAAAATCTAGCGGCTATATGCCCTATTCTCCTTGTTTTCGCCGGATGGCATGCTGTAACTCATGCGCGTGAAAGCCAAGATCAAAAGGGCATTCCTCATATCGGTTAATATATATGTGGAAACGATATCTCCTCTATAGAGGACAAGAAAATTTGGGGCAATCAGGCAAAAAGCGCACGAGAAAATGAAGTACTTTCAAGGATTGCCATAGAAAGGAGAGACGTTCACTAAAACGGTCATAATTTTGTCATTCGGAGTCCGCGTCGGACCCATAAGTACTCAAACTGCCATGCGAGCGCCAAGAATCCAGAAAATACTCGCTATACCGAGGCCCGGAGTACCTCAAATTCAGCCTTAAGCAGACTTTTGGCCTCAAAGTCAAAGAACATCATTCGTCATTGTTTTTCGAAAAGTTTTGAACCCATTGGCACTTCCTTTTGAAGGAAATTGAGAGATTATGATGCTTATAGACATTAGTCCCCCTGGTAGGGACAAACGTACCTTTCTGCAGATACTCTATGATCCGGGTAATCTCATTTGGCCGTAAATTGAAGAAAATCCAGTGGCTATATGCCTTATTCTCCTTGTTTTCGCGCGGATGGCATGCTGTAACTCATGCGCATGAAAGCCAAGAACAAAAGGGCATTCCTGGCATCGGTCAATATATTTGTGGAAACGATATCTCCTCTATAGAGGACAAGAAATTTTGGAGCAATCAGGCAAAAAGCGCATGAGAAAATGAAGTACTTTCAAGGATTACCATAGAAAGGACAGATGTTCACTAAAACGGTCATAATTTTGTCATTCGGAGTCTATGTCGGACCCATAAGTACTCAAACTGCTCGCGGCGATCGTGTGACTCCAGAAAATACTCCCTGCTTGCACCTGGAGGCCCGAAGTACGCTCAAATTCAGCCTTAAGCAGGACTTTTTGGCCCTGAAAGTCAAAGAACATCATTCATCGCTGTTTTCCGCATAAGTTTCAACCCATTGGCACTTCCTTTTGAAGGAAATTGAGAGATTATGTTGCTTATAGACATTAGCCCTCGGTAGGGACAAGCGATTTTTGCAGATGCTCTATGATCCGGTAATCTCATTTGGCCAGAATTGAAGAAAATCCAAAGGCTATATGCCTTATTCTCCTTGTTTTCACGGATGGCATGTCAGAACTCATGCGCATGAAAGCCAACAACAAAAGGGCATTCCTAGCATCGGTCAATATATATGTGGAAACGATATCTCCTCTATAGAGGACAAGAAATTTTGGGGCAATCAGCAAAAGCGACGAGAAAATGAAGTACTTTCAAGGACTACCATAGAATGGATGATGTTCACTAAAACGGTCATAATTTTGTCATTCGAGTCCATGTCGGACCCATAAGTATTAAACTGCTCACATGCAGCGCTGAATCCAAAAATACTCATTGCTTAGGAGGCCCGGAGTACCTCAAATTCAGCCTTAAGAAGGACTTTTGGCCCTCGAAGGAAAAGAACATCATTTGTCGATGTTTTTCGACAAGTTTCGAACCCATTGGCATTTCCTTTTGAAGGAAATTGAGAGATTATGTTCCTTATAGACATTAGCCTCTCGGCAGGACAAACGTATTTTCTACAGATGCTATATGATCCGGCAATCTCATTTGGTCAGAATTGAAGAATATCCAGCGGCTATATGCCTTGTTCTCTTGTTTTCACGGATGGCATGTCAGAACTCATGCGCGTGAAAGCCAAGAACAAAAGGGCATTCCTGGCATCTGTCAATATATATGTGGAAACGATATCTCCGCTATAGAGGACAAGAAACTTTGGGGCAATCAGGCAAAAAGCGCATGAGAAAATGAAGTACTTTCAAGGATTACCATCGAAAGGACAGATGTTCACTAAAACGGTCATAATTTTGTCATTCGGAGTCCATGTCGGACCCATAAGTACTCAAACAGCTCGCGGCGATCATGCGAATCCAGAAAATACTCCCTGCTTGCACCTGGAGGCCCGAAGTACGCTCAAATTCAGCCTTAAGCAGGACTTTTTGGCCCTGAAAGTCAAAGAACATCATTCGTCATTGTTTTCCGATAAGTTTCAACCCATTGGCACTTCCTTTGAAGGAAATTCGAGAGATTATGTTGCTTATAGACATTAGCCCCTCGGTAGGGACAAGCGCACTTTTTGCAGATGCTCTATGATCCGTAATCTCATTTGGCCATAAATTGAAGAAAATCCAGGGCTATATGCCTTATTCTCCTTGTTTTCACGGATGGCATGTCAGAACTCATGCGCATGAAAGCCAACAACAAAAGGGCATTCTCGGCATAGGTCAATATATATGTGGAAACGATATCTCCTCTATAGAGGACAAGAAATTTTGGGGCAATCAGCAAAAGCGCACGAGAAAATGAAGTACTTTCAAGGACTACCATAGAATGGATGATGTTCACTAAAACGGTCATAATTTTGTCATTCGAGTCCATGTCGGACCCATAAGTACTAAACTGCTCACAAGGCGAGCGCGTGAATCCAAAATACTCCGCTATGCTTAGGAGGCCCGGAGTACCTCAAATTCAGCCTTAAGAAGGAGTTTTTGGCCCGAAGGAAAAGAACATCATTTGTCGATGTTTTTCGCACAAGTTTCGAACCCATTGGCATTTCCTTTTGAAGGAAATTCGAGATTATGTTCCTTATAGACATTAGCCCCTGGCAGGGACAAACGTACCTTTCTACAGATGCTATATGATCCGCAATCTTATTTGGCCAGAATTGAAGAAAATCCAGCGCTATATGCCTTATTCTCCTTGTTTTCACGGATGGCATGTCAGAACTCATGTGCGTGAAAGCCAAGAACAAAAGGGCATTCCCGCATCGGTCAATATATATGTGGAAACGATATCTCCTCTATAGAGGACAAGAAATTTTGGGGCAATCGTGCAAAAGCGCACGAGAAAATGTAGTACTTTCAAGGAATGGTATTGATGTCCTCATCATCCTCCCTTCTTGAAATGAAGTCGCCCTCGCGGAAGTTCATCTTCCTCACCCAAATAAGGCTTCAAATCTGCAATGTTAAAAGTGGACTAACTCCAAAATCTGCAGGCAGCTCAAGTTTATATGCATTATCATTTATTTTCTCCAACACCTTAAAGGGACCAGCAAAGACGTGGTATTAGCTTTGATTTGCAAATCAGAAATCTATCTCACGCAAATGTAACCAAACAAGATCTCCGTGCAAACACAACATGTTTTCTACCCTTATCTCCAGAAGTTTATATTTAGCATTCATACGCCAATGTTTTCCTTAGTTAACTCATGCATTTTTAAAATCAATTCAGCACGCTCTTTAGCATCAAAATTAACCTTCTCCCAAGATGGAAGAGGCAACAAATCAATAGGTGCACGAGGTAGGAAACCATACACAACTTCAAAAGGGCACATCTTAGTAGTAGAATGCAATGAACGATTATAAGCAAATTCAATATGAGGCAAGCATTCTCCCACATTTTCTTATTATTCTTAGAACAGCCCAAGCATAGTAGACAATGTTCTATTGACTACTTCAGTTTGTCCATCACTTGGGGGTGACAAGTAGTACTAAAAAGCAGTTTAGTCCCCAACTTAGCCCATAAACATCTCCAAAAGTGGCTAAGAAATTTAGTATCACGATCTGAAACAATAGTATTTGGCACACCATGCAAGTTTAATAATTTCACTAAAGAACAAATCAGCAACATTAACAGATCATCGCTTATGACATGGTATAAAGTGTGCCATTTTCTAGAATCTATCCACGACAAAAATATGCTATCCTCCCTTCTTTGTTATAGGTAAACCTAAAACAAAGTCCATAGATATATCCTCCCAAAGAACACTAGGTACAAGCAAAGGCATATATAAACCATGAGGATTGAGTCATGACTTAGCTTTTTGACATGTAGTGCAGCGAGCAATAAACGCCCACATCCTGCCTCATCTTGGCCAAAAGAAATGTGTAGCAAGTACGCCCTCCGCCTTCTTCACGCCAAAGTGTCGGAGATGAATCTGTGGAACTCTGACCGGCGTGATGGCGGAGATGAATCGTGGAACTCGATCATGGATGGCGGAGATGAATCTGGAACTCGGATCGGCGTGATGGCGGCGGATATGTGGTGGTGTATATGGATTCGGATTGGCGTGAATATGTGGTGGTATATGGGCAGCGGCGACGGACAACCCGTGAATGTAACTCAAACTCTAAAAGACTAGACGCTAAGACCAGAACTTGACACGATTTATGCAACCGCAAATTCAACAAAGCAAATACGTAAAAGATTATGCAAAGGCTCGATTGGTTCGGATGGGATGAACTAACCCTATTTTTTTTTTGGCTTTTTCGTGGACTATAGGTATGAAGAATGACTCGATCTAAACTACGAAAAACTGTAAAATCTCACCGAGCAACCCGGAAATCTGATACCACGGATAGAGGCAAAGGTGTCCTGCCTTTCGATGAGATGGTGGATTTCGCTTGGTGGAAGTCGACTTTGACGATCCTACTACTTAACATGCGAGGACGCCGCGCTTTAGCAATCGCTAAACCAACTCCGAGAGGTTATCGACCACGCCGAGCACGCATCAACCTCGACCACGAGGGTCTGCTTCGCGAGCAAACGAAGAACAAGCAAGAAACCGAGATTGCAACTGGATATTATGAATATAAGATGAAAGCTTTATTGATCAAGGTGGGGTTCTGTGACGCTTTGTCCGGTCGCTGAACACAAACGGCACGCCGGTTGCAGCTATGGCGTAACTTTTAATCTAAACAAAACCCAAAGTCTAAACGGTGCCCTAAGGGCTGTATATATGGAGGAAGAGGGGTGAATTTCGTGGCCCTTGGTGGAGGGGTCCAAACTAACCCTATCTCTTGTTTCCCACACATACGGACTCTAAAAATAGCCTATACTAATGTATTTCGAAATTACATGGGCCTGGCCTAATAACAAGGTGACGAGACTCCAGAATAGCCTCCTGGACGAAATTTATGAAGTGGCATCTTGTATATTTCGTCCAAGGCTTCATGCACTCATTATGGTGGCTTCAAAGTCCAAATCATCACTTGTAACTCTGTTTGTTCCCTGCTAAGCATGCCATCATCTCCATGCTTGTTCTTGCTCCAATGTTCATCCTTCTCCAAGCTAGGCCCTTCATTTGTAAGCAAAACAAATGTATCCAATTTAGGCAAAGCATCATATTCTCATGAACATTAGAATCATTACCAAGAAACGAAAGTACATGGTAATTTAGTTGGCGATATGAGCTCTAGTAATTGGTCCAAGATGTATAGCAGCAGGGGTGGGTGTAACAATGGTATTGATGTCCTCATCATCCTCCCTTCTTGAAATGAAGTCGCCTCGTTGGAAGTTCATCTTCCTCACCCAAATAAGGCTTCAAATCTGCAATGTTAAAAGTGGACTAACCCCAAAATCTGCAGCAGCTCAAGTTTATATGCATTATCATTTATTTTCTCCAACACCTTAAAGGGACCAGCAAAGACGTGGTATTAGCTTTGATTTGCAAATCAGAAATCTATCCTCACGCAAATGTAACCAAACAAGATCTCTGTGCAAACACAACATGTTTTCTACCCTTATCTCCAAAGAAGTTTATATTTAGCATTCATACGCCAATGTTTTCCTTAGTTAACTCATGCATTTTTAAAATCAATTCAGCACGCTCTTTAGCATCAAAATTAACCTTCTCCAAGATGGAAGAGGCAACAAATCAATAGGTGCACGAGGTAGGAAACCATACACAACTTCAAAAGGGCACATCTTAGTAGTAGAATGCAATGAACGATTATAAGCAAATTCAATATGAGGCAAGCATTCTCCCACATTTTCTTATTATTCTTTAGAACAGCCCTAAGCATAGTAGACAATGTTCTATTGACTACTTCAGTTTGTCCATCACTTTGGGGTGACAAGTAGTACTAAAAGCGCTTAGTCCCCAACTTAGCCCATAAACATCTCCAAAAGTGGCTAAGAAATTTAGTATCACGATCTCAAACAATAGTATTTGGCACACCATGCAAGTTAATAATTTCAATAAAGAACAAATCAACAACATTAACAAGATCATCGCTTTTATGACATGGTATAAAGTGTGCCATTTTCGAGAATCTATCCACGACAACAAATATGTTATCCTCCCTTCTTTGTTATAGGTAAACCTAAAACAAAGTCCATAGATATATCCTCCCAAAGAACACTAGGTACAGTAAAGGCATATATAAACCATGAGGATTGAGTCGTGACTTAGCTTTTTGACATGTAGTGCAATGAGCAATAAAACGCCCACATCCCGCCTCATCTTTGGCCAAAAGAAATGTGTAGCACGCCCTCCGCCTTCTTCACGCCAAAGTGTCGAGATGAATCGTGGAACTCGGATCGCGTGATGGCGGAGATGAATCGTGGAACTCTGATCAGCGTGATGGCGGAGATGAATCTGTGGAACCTTGACTGGCGGATGGCGGCGGATATGTGGTGGTGTATATGGATTCGGATTACGTGAATATGTGGTGGTGGTATATGGCAGCAAGCGACGGACAACCCGTGAATGTAACTCAAACTCTAAAAGACTAGACGCTAAGACCAGAACTTGACACGACGATGCAACCGCAAATTCAACAAAGCAAATACGTAAAAGATTATGCAAAGGCTCGATTGGTTCTGGATGGGATGAACTAACCTTATTTTTTTTGGCTTTTTCGTGGACTATAGGTATGAAGAATGACTGATCTAAAACTACGAAAAACCAGAAATCTCACCGAGCAACCCGGAAATCTGATACCACGGATAGAGGCAAAGGTGTCCTGCCTTCGATGAGATGGTGGATTTCGCTGGTGGAAGTCGACTTTGACGATCCGACTACTTAACATGCGAGAACGCCGCTACTTTAGCAATCGCTAAACCAACTCCGAGAGGTTATTGACCACGCCGAGCACGCATCAACTCCACCACGAGGGTCTGCTTCTCGCGAGCAAACGTAAGAACAAGCAAGAAACCGAGATTGCAACTGATATTGCGTAATATAAGATGAAAGCTTTATTGATCAAGGTGGGGTTCTGCGACGCTTTGTCCGGTCGCTGAACACAAACGGCACGCCGGGTTGCAGCTATGGCTAACTTTAATCTAAACAAAACCCAAAGTCTAAACGGTGCCCTAAGGGCTGTATATATGGAGGAAGAGGGGTGAATTCTGTGGCCCTTGGTGGAGGGGTCCAAACTAACCCTATCTCTTGTTTCCCCACACATACGGACTCTAAAAATAGCCTATACTAATGTATTTGAAATTACATGGGCCTGGCCCAATAACAAGGTGACGCAAAGACCTAGAATAGCCTCCGGACGAAATTTATGAAGTGGCATCTTGTATATTTCGTCCAAGGCTTCATGCACTCATTATGGTGGCTTCAAAGTCCCGAAATCATCACTTGTAACTCCGTTTGTTCCCCCTGCGCATGCCATCATCTCCATGCTTGTTCTTGCTCCAATGTTCATCCTTCTCCAAGCTAGGCCCTTCATTTGTAAGCAAAACAAATGTATCCAATTTAGGCAAGATCATATTCTCATGAACATTAGAATCATTACCAAGAAACGAAAGTACATGGTAATTTAGTTGATGCATGCGAGCTCTAGTAATTGGTCCAAGATGTATAGCAGCAGGGCTGTGGGTGTAACAATGGTATTGATGTCCTCATCATCCTCCCTTCTTGAAATGAAGTCGCCTCGTTGGAAGTTCATCTTCCTCACCCAAATAAGGCTTCAAATCTGCAATGTTAAAAGTGGACTAACCCCAAAATCTGCAGCAGCTCAAGTTTATATGCATTATCATTTATTTTCCAACACCTTAAAGGGACCAGCAGACACGGCATTAGCTTTGATTTGCGCAAATCAGAAATCTATCTCACGCAAATGTAACCAAACAAGATCTCCGTGCAAACACAACATGTTTTCTACCCTTATCTCCAAAGAAGTTTATATTTAGCATTCATACGCCAATGTTTTCCTTAGTTAACTCATGCATTTTTAAAATCAATTCAGCACGCTTTTAGCATCAAAATTAACCTTCTCCAAGATGGAAGAGGCAACAAATCAATAGGTGCACGAGGTAGGAAACCATACACAACTTCAAAAGGGCACATCTTAGTAGTAGAATGCAATGAACGATTATAAGCAAATTCAATATGAGGCAAGCATTCCTCCCACATTTTCTTATTATTCTTTAGAACAGCCCTAAGCATAGTAGACAATGTTCTATAGACTACTTCAGTTTGTCCATCAGCTTGGGGGTGACAAGTAGTACTAAAAGCAGTTTAGTCCCCAACTTAGCCCATAAACATCTCCAAAAGTGGCTAAGAAATTTAGTATCACGATCTGAAACAATAGTATTTGGCACACCATGTTTAATAATTTCACGAAAGAACAAATCAAAGAACATTAATAAAGATCATCGCTTATGACATGGTATAAAGTGTGCCATTTTCGAGAATCTATCCACGACAACAAATATGTTATCCTCCCTTCTTTGTTCTAGGTAAACCTAAAACAAAGTCCATAGATATATCCTCCCAAGGAACACTAGGTACAGTGCAAAGGCATATATAAACCATGAGGATTGAGTCGTGACTTAGCTTTTTGACATGTAGTGCAATGAAAGCAATAAACGCCCACATCCCGCCTCATCTTTGGCCAAAAGAAATGTGTAGTAAGTACGTCTCCGCCTTCTTCACGCCAAAGTGTCGGAGATGAATCTGTGGAACTCGATCATGTGATGGCGAGATGAATCTGTGAACTCGGATCAGCGTGATGGCGAGATGAATCTGTGGAACTCGGACCGCGTGATGGCGGCGGATATGTGGTGGTGTATATGGATTCGGATTGGCGTGAATATGTGGTGGTGGTATATGGCAACAAGCGACGTGACAACCTCGTGAATGTAAGTCAAACTCTAAAAGACTAGACGCTAAGACCAGCAACTTGACACGATTTATGCAACCGCAAATTCAACAAAGCAAATATAGAAAAGATTATGCAAAGGCTCGATTGGTTCGGACGATGAACTAACCCTATTTTTTTTTTTTCGTGGACTATAGGTATGAAGAACAGACTCGATCTAAACTACGAAACTCAGTAAAATCTCACCGAGCAACTCGGAAACTGATACCACTTGATAGAGGCAAAGGTGTCCCGCCTTCGATGAGATGGTGGATTTCGCTTGGAAGTCGACTTTGACGATCCGACTACTTAACGTGCGAGGACGCCGCGCTTTAGCAATCGCTAAACCAACTCCGAGAGGTTATTGACCACGAGAGCACGCATCAACCCGACCACGAGGGTCTGCTTCTCGCGAGCAAACGAAGAACAAGCAAGAAACCGAGATTGCAACTGGATATTGTAATATAAGATGAAAGCTTTATTGATCAAGGTGGGGTTCGTGGACGCTTTGTCCGTCGCTGAACACAAACGGCACGCGGGTTGCAGCTATGGCTAACTTTTAATCTAAACAAAACCCAAAGTCTAAACGGTGCCCTAAGGGCTGTATATATGGAGGAAGAGGGGTGAATTTCGTGGCCCTTGGTGGAGGGGTCCCAAACTAACCCTATCTCTTGTTTCCCACACATACGGACTCTAAAAATAGCCTATACTAATGTATTTCGAAATTACATGGCCTGGCCTAATAATAAGGTGACGCAAAGCACCTAGAATAGCCTCCGGACGAAATTTATGAAGTGGCATCTTGTATATTTCTGTCCAAGGCTTCATGTACTCATTATGGTGGCTTCAAAGTCCTGAATCATCACTTGTAACTCCGTTTGTTCCTGCTATGCATGCCATCATCTCCATGCTTGTTCTTGTTCCAATGTTAATCCTTCTCCAAGCTAGGCCCTTCATTTGTAAGCAAAACAAATGTATCCAATTTAGGCAAGATCATATTCTCATGAACATTAGAATAATTACCAAGAAACGAAAGTACATGGTAATTTAGTTGGCATGCGAGCTCTAGTAATTGGTCCAAGATGTATAGCAGCAGGGCTGTGGGTGTAACAATGGTATTGATGTCCTCATCATCCTCCCTTCTTGAAATGAAGTCGCCCTTGGAAGTTCATCTTCCTCACCCAAATAAGGCTTCAAATCTGCAATGTTAAAAGTGGACTAACCCCAAAATCGTGCAAAGCAGCTCAAGTTTATATGCATTATCATTTATTTTCTCCAACACCTTAAAGGACCAGCAGACGTGGCATTAGCTTTGATTTGCAAATCAGAAATCTATCTCACGCAAATGTAACCAAACAAGATCTCTGTGCAAACACAACATGTTTTCTACCCTTATCTCCAGAAGTTTATATTTAGCATTCATACGCTCAATGTTTTCCTTAGTTAACTCATGCATTTTTAAAATCAATTCAGCACGCTCTTAGCATCAAAATTAACCTTCTCCAAGATGGAAGAGGCAACAAATCAATAGGTGCACAGGTAGGAAACCATACACAACTTCAAAAGGGCACATCTTAGTAGTAGAATGCAATGAACGATTATAAGCAAATTCAATATGAGGCAAGCATTCCTCCCACATTTTCTTATTATTCTTTAGAACAGCCCTAAGCATAGTAGACAATGTTCTATTGACTACTTCAGTTTGTCCATCAGTTGGGGGTGACAAGTAGTACTAAAAAGCAGCTTTAGTCCCCAACTTAGCCCATAAACATCTCCAAAAGTGGCTAAGAAATTTAGTATCACGATCTGAAACAATAGTATTTGGCACACCATGCAAGTTTAATAATTTCATTAAAGAACAAATCAGCAACATTAACAAAGATCATCGCTTTTATGACATGGTATAAAGTGTGCCATTTTCAGAATCTATCCACGACAACAAATATGTTATCCTCCCTTCTTTGTTCTAGGTAAACCTAAAACAAAGTCCATAGATATATCCTCCCAAGGAACACTAGGTACAGTGCAAAGGCATATATAAACCATGAGGATTGAGTCGTGACTTAGCTTTTTGACATGTAGTGCAGCGAGCAATAAACGCCCACATCCCGCCTCTATCTTTGGCCAAAAGAAATGTGTAGCACGTACTCCGCTCTCACGCCAAAGTGTCGGAGATGAACTGTGGAACTCTGATCATGGATGGCGAGATGAACTGTGGAACTCGGATCGGCGTGATGGCGAGATGAATCGTGGAACTTTGATCGGCGGATGGCGCGGATATGTGGTGGTGTATATGGATTCGGATTACGTGAATATGTGGTGGTGGTATATGGCAGCGCGACGCGACAACCTGTGAATGTAACTCAAACTCTAAAAGACTAGACGCTAAGACCAAAGAACTTGACACGCATTTATGCAACCGCAAATTCAACAAAGCAAATACGTAAAAGATTATGCAAAGGCTCAGATTGGTTCGGACGGATGAACTAACCCTATTTTTTTGGCTTTTTCGTGACTATAGGTATGAAGAACAGACTCGATCTAAACTACTAAAAATCAGTAAATCTCACCGAGCAACCCGGAAATCTGATACCACTTGATAGAGGCAAAGGTGTCCCGCCTTTCGATGAGATGGTGGATTTCGTTTTGGTGGAAGTCGATTTTGACGATCCGACTATGAACGGCGAGGACGCCGCTACTTTAGCAATCGCTAAACCAACTCCGAGAGGTTATTGACCACGCCGAGCATCGCATCAACTCGACCACGAGGGTCTGCTTCTCGTGAGCAAACGAAGAACAAGCAAGAAACTGAGATTGCAACTGATATTGCGAATATAAGATGAAAGCTTTATTGATCAAGGTGGGGTTCGTGGACGCTTTGTCGGGTCGCTGAACACAAACGGCACGCTGGTTGCAGCTATGGCTAACTTTAATCTAAACAAAACCCAAAGTCTAAACGGTGCCCTAAGGGCTGTATATATGGAGGAAGAGGGGTGAATTTCGTGGCCCTTGGTGGAGGGGTCCAAACTAACCCTATCTCTTGTTTCCCCACACATACGGACTCTAAAAATAGCCTATACTAATGTATTTCGAAATTACATGGGCTTGGCCCAATAATAAGGTGACGCAGCACCTAGAATAGCCTCTGGACGAAATTTATGAAGTGGCATCTTGTATATTTCGTCCAAGGCTTCATGTACTCATTATGGTGGCTTCAAAGTCCTGAAATCATCACTTGTAACTCCTTTGTTCCCTGCTATGCATGCCATCATCTCCATGCTTGTTCTTGCTCCAATGTTAATCCTTCTCCAAGCTAGGCCCTTCATTTGTAAGCAAAACAAATGTATCCAATTTAGGCAGCATCATATTCTCATGAACATTAGAATAATTACCAAGAAACGAAAGTACCTGGTAATTTAGTTGGCGTGCGCGAGCT
The DNA here is from genome assembly GCA_021437245.1 of Aegilops speltoides. Lineage (NCBI taxonomy): Eukaryota > Viridiplantae > Streptophyta > Magnoliopsida > Poales > Poaceae > Aegilops > Aegilops speltoides. The sequence goes on along the minus strand of JAHHZJ010003965.1, from coordinate 131,532 downwards.
CTATTAATTGGTCTAGTATGTATAGCAGCAGGGGCTGTGGGTGTAACAATGGTATTGATGTCCTCATCACCATGTCGGACCCATAAGTACTCAAACTGCTATGGCGATCAAGTACGAATCCGTAAAAAATACCCTCGCTTGCACCGAGGCCCGGCACCCTCAAATTCAGCCTTTATAGGACTTTTTGCCCCGTAAAGTCAAAGAACATCATTTGTCGCTGTTTTCCGCACAAGTTTCTAAACCATTGGCACTTCCTTTTGAAGGAAATTCGAGATGTTGTTGTTATAGACATTAGCCCTCGGTAGGGACAAACGCATCTTTCTGCAGATGCTCTATGATCCGCAACTTATTTGGTCAGAATTGAAGAAAAACCAGCGTTATATGCCTTATTCTCCTTGTTTTCGCCTAGATGGCATGCAGTAACTCATGCGCATGAAAGCCAAGAACAAAAGGGCATTCTGGGATCGGTCAATATATATATGGAAACGACATCTCCTCTATAGAGGACAAGAAATTTTGGGGCAATCAGCAAAAAGCTTATGAGAAAATGAAGTACTTTCAAGGACTGCCATAGAATGGACAGATGTTCACTAAAAACGGTCATAATTTTGTCATTCGAGTCCGTGGTTGGACCCATAAGTACACAACTTTCTCGTGGCGAAAGCGTGGAATCCAAAAAATAATCCCGCATTAGCACCGTGGAGGCCGGAGTACCTCAAATTCATCTTTAACAAGGACTTTTTCCTCAAAGTCAAAGAACATCATTCGTCAGCTGTTTTTCGTGACATGTTTTCAACCCATTGGCACTTCCTTTTGAAGGAAATTTAGAGATTATGTTGCTTATAGACATTAGCCCCTCGGCAGTGACAAACGCATCTTTCACAGATGCTATATGATCCAGTGCACTTATTTGGTCAGAAATTGAAGAAAATCCAAAGGGCTATATGCCTGATTCTCCTTGTTTTCACGGATGGCATGCTATAACTTACGCATGAAAGCCAAGAACAAAAGGGCATTCCCTGCATCGGGTCAATATATATGGAAACGACTTCTCCCATAGAGGACAAGAAGTTTTGGAGCAACTGTGCAAAAGAGTGTTTGAGAAAATGAAGCACTTTTCAAGGACCGCATAAGGAATGGACAGATGTTCACTAAAACGGTCATAATTTTGTCATTTCGAGTCCATGTCAACCCATATAATTAAACTGTTTCAAAAATAGCGCTACAGGAGTGTCAAAAAAGTACACCTTCGCTTGGCGCCAGATTCCCGAGTAGCCTCAATTTAGCCTTAAGAAGGAATTTCATTCCTGAAAGGAAAAAGAACATCATTCGTCATTTGCTTTTCTCGCATAAGTTTTCGAACTCCATTGGCATTTCCTTTTGAAGGAAATTCAGAGATTATGTTGTTTTATAGACATTAGCCCTCTCTTTGGCAGACAAAAATACCTTTACATGTAGCTCTATGATCCGGCACCTCATTTGGCCGTGAATTGAAGAAAATCAAGCTGCTATATGCCTTATTCTCTCTTGTTTTTGGATGGCATGTCAGTAATTTCATGCCAGAAAGCCAAGAACAAAGGGCATTCCCCGCATCGGTTAATATATATGTGGAAACGATATCTCCTCTATAGAGGACAAGAAAATTTGGGGGCACCGTGCAAAAGCGCATGAGAAATGAAGTATTTTTCAAGGATTACCATAGAAAGGACAGATGTTCACTAAAACGGTCATAATTTTGTCATTCGAGTCCATGTCGGCCCATAAGTACTCAAATCGCTTATGGCGATCAAGGCCGAATCCGGAAAAATACTCCTCCGCTTGCACCTGGAGGCCCGGCAGTACCTCAAATTCAGCCTTAAGGTGACTTCTTGGCCCCTCGAAAGTCAAAGAACATCATTCGTCGCTGCTTTCCGCATAAGTTTCAACCCATTGGCACTTCCTATTGAAGGAAATTCGAGATTATGTTGCTTATAGACATTAGCCCCTCGCAGGGACAAACGTAGACTTTCTACGTATGCTATATGATCCGGGCAATCTCATTTGGAAGTAAATTGAAGAAAATCCAGCTGCTATATGCCTTATTCTCCTTTGTTTTCACGGATGGCATGTCAACTCATGCGCATGAAAGCCAAGAACAAAAGGGCATTCTCGCATCGGTTAATATATATGTGGAAACGATATTCTCTATAGAGGACAAGAAAATTTGGGGCAATCAGCAAAAGATGAGAAATGAAGTACTTTCAAGGATTGCCATAGAAAGGACATATGTTCACTAAAACGGTCATAATTTTGTCATTCGAGTCCGTTTTGACCCATAAGTACTCAAACCGTCATGAAGAAAAGCGTGAATCCAAAATAGTCCGCTATGCCTAGAGGCCCAAGTACCTCAAATTCAGCCTTAAGCAGGACTTTTGGCCTTGAAAGTCAAAGAACATCACCGCTGTTTCCATAAGTTTCAACCCATTGGCACTTCCTTTGAAGGAAATTGAGAGATTATGTTGCTTATAGACATTAGCCCCCGGTAGGGACAAACATACCTTTCTCGCAGATGCTCTATGATCCGGCAATCTCATTTGGCCAGAATTGAAGAAAATATACGCTATATGCCTTATTCTCCTTGTTTTCACGGATGGCATGTCAGAACTCATGCGCATGAAAGCCAAGAACAAAAGGGCATTCCCGGATCGGTCAATATATGTGGAAACGATATCTCTATAGAGGACAAGAAATTTTGGGCATCAAAGCAAAAGCGCATGAGAAAATGAAGTACTTTCAAGGACTGCCGAGAATGGACATTGTTCACTAAAACGGTCATAATTTTGTCATTCGGAGTCCGTGTTGACCCATAAGTACTCAAACTTCGTATGGAAGCGTGAATCCAAAAAATACTCGCTTAGCGCCTGTAAGGCCGAGTACAATCAAATTCAGCTTTAAGAAGGACTTTTGCCCCGAAAGTCAAAGAACATCATTCATCGCTGTTTTTCACAAGTCAACCCATTGGCACTTCCTTTTGAAGGAAATTCAAGAGATTATGTTGCTTATAGACATTAGCCCTCGTAGGGATTGACGATCCGACTACGAACGGCGAGGACGCCGCGCTTTAGCAATCGCTAAACCAACTCCGAGAGGTTATTGACCACGCCGAGCACGCATCAACTCGACCACGAGGGTCTGCTTCGCGAGCAAACGAAGAACAAGCAAGAAACTGAGATTGCAACTGGATATTGCGAATATAAGATGAAAGCTTTATTGATCAAGGTGGGGTTCTGTGACGCTTTGTCCGGTCGCTGAACACAAACGGCACGCGGTTGCAGCTATGGCTAACTTTAATCTAAACAAAACCCAAAGTCTAAACGGTGCCCTAAGGGCTGTATATATGGAGGAAGAGGGGTGAATTTCGTGGCCCTTGGTGGAGGGGTCCAAACTAACCCTATCTCTTGTTTCCCCACACATACGGACTCTAAAAATAGCCTATACTAATGTATTTCGAAATTACATGGGCCTGGCCCAATAATAAGGTGACGAAGACCTAGAATAGCCTCCGGACGAAATTTATGAAGTGGCATCTTGTATATTTCGTCCAAGGCTTCATGTACTCATTATGGTGGCTTCAAAGTCCCGAAATCATCACTTGTAACTCCGTTTGTTCCCTGCTATGCATGCCATCATCTCCATGCTTGTTCTTGTTCCAATGTTAATCCTTCTCCAAGCTAGGCCCTTCATTTGTAAGCAAAACAAATGTATCCAATTTAGGCAGATCATATTCTCATGAATATTAGAATAATTACCAAGAAACGAAAGTACCGGTAATTTAGTTGGCGGCGCGAGCTCTAGTAATTGGTCCAAGATGTATAGCAGCAGGGCTGTGGGTGTAACAATGGTATTGATGTCCTCATCATCCTCCCTTCTTGAAATGAAGTCGCCCTCGGGAAGTTCATCTTCCTCACCCAAATAAGGCTTCAAATCTGCAATGTTAAAAGTGGACTAACCCCAAAATCTGCAGCAGCTCAAGTTTATATGCATTATCATTTATTTTCTCCAACACCTTAAAGGGACCAGCAGACGTGGTATTAGCTTTGATTTGCGCAAATCAGAAATCTATCTCACGCAAATGTAACCAAACAAGATCTCCTGTGCAAACACAACATGTTTTCTACCCTTATCTCCAAAGAAGTTTATATTTAGCATTCATACGCCAATGTTTTCCTTAGTTAACTCATGCATTTTTAAAATCAATTCAGCACGCTTTTTAGCATCAAAATTAACCTTCTCCAAGATGGAAGAGGCAACAAATCAATAGGTGCACGAGGTAGGAAACCATACACAACTTCAAAAGGGCACATCTTAGTAGTAGAATGCAATGAACGATTATAAGCAAATTCAATATGAGGCAAGCATTCCTCCCACATTTTCTTATTATTCTTTAGAACAGCCCTAAGCATAGTAGACAATGTTCTATTGACTACTTCAGTTTGTCCATCACTTGGGGGTGACAAGTAGTACTAAAAAGCAGTTTAGTCCCCAACTTAGCCCATAAACATCTCCAAAAGTGGCTAAGAAATTTAGTATCACGATCTGAAACAATAGTATTTGGCACACCATGCAAGCTTAATAATTTCACGAAAGAACAAATCAGCAACATTAACAAAGATCATCGCTTATGACATGGTATAAAGTGTGCCATTTTCGAGAATCTATCCACGACAACAAATATGTTATCCTTCCCTTCTTTGTTCTAGGTAAACCTAAAACAAAGTCCATAGATATATCCTCCCAAGGAACACTAGGTACAGTGCAAAGGCATATATAAACCATGAGGATTGAGTCGTGACTTAGCTTTTTGACATGTAGTGCAATGAGCAATAAACGCCCACATCCCGCCTCATCTTTGGCCAAAAGAAATGTGTAGTAAGTACGCCCTCCGCCTTCTTCACGCCAAAGTGTCGGAGATGAATCAGGAACTCGGATCGGCGTGATGGCGAGATGAATCTGTGGAACTCGATCGGCGTGATGGCGGAGATGAATCTGTGGAACTCGGATCGGCGGATGGCGGCGGATATGTGGTGGTGTATATGGATTCGGATTGGCGTGAATATGTGGTGGTGGTATATGGCAGCGCGACGGACAACCTCGTGAATGTAACTCAAACTCTAAAAGACTAGACGCTAAGACCAAAGAACTTGACACGACGATGCAACCGCAAATTCAACAAAGCAAATACGTAAAAGATTATGCAAAGGCTCGATTGGTTCGGACGGGATGAACTAACCCTATTTTTTTGGCTTTTTCGTGGACTATAGGTATGAAGAATGACTCGATCTAAACTACGAAAATCGAAAATCTCACCGAGCAACCCGGAAATCTGATACCACTTGATAGAGGCAAAGGTGTCCCGCCTTCGATGAGATGGTGGATTTCGCTTTGGTGGAAGTCGACTTTGACGATCCGACTATGAACGCGGCGAGGACGCCGCGCTTTAGCAATCGCTAAACCAACTCCGAGAGGTTATTGACCACGCCGAGCACGCATCAACCTGACCACGAGGGTCTGCTTCGTGAGCAAACGAAGAACAAGCAAGAAACCGAGATTGCAACTGGATATTGCGTAATATAAGATGAAAGCTTTATTGATCAAGGTGGGGTTCTGTGACGCTTTGTCCGGTCGCTGAACACAAACGGCACGCGGGTTGCAGCTATGGCTAACTTTAATCTAAACAAAACCCAAAGTCTAAACGGTGCCCTAAGGGCTGTATATATGGAGGAAGAGGGGTGAATTTCGTGGCCCTTGGTGGAGGGGTCCAAACTAACCCTATCTCTTGTTTCCCCACACATACGGACTCTAAAAATAGCCTATACTAATGTATTTCGAAATTACATGGGCTTGGCTCAATAATAAGGTGACGCAGCACCTAGAATAGCCTCCGGACGAAATTTATGAAGTGGCATCTTGTATATTTCGTCCAAGGCTTCATGTACTCATTATGGTGGCTTCAAAGTCCCAAATCATCACTTGTAACTCCGTTTGTTCCCTGCTATGCATGCCATCATCTCCATGCTTGTTCTTGCTCCAATGTTAATCCTTCTCCAAGCTAGGCCCTTCATTTGTAAGCAAAACAAATGTATCCAATTTAGGCAAAGATCATATTCTCATGAACATTAGAATAATTACCAAGAAACGAAAGTACCGGTAATTTAGTTGGCGCGCGAGCTCTATTAATTGGTCTAGTATGTATAGCAAAGCAGGGCTGTGGGTGTAATAATGGTATTGATGTCCTCATCACCATGTCGGACCCATAAGTACTAAACCGCTTATGGCGATCGCTAATCCGTAAAATACTCCCGCTTGCACCGAGGCCCGGCACCTCAAATTCAGCCTTAAGTAGGACTTTTGGCCCGTAAAGTCAAAGAACATCATTTGTCGCTGTTTTCCGCATAAGTTTCTAAACCATTGGCACTTCCTTTTGAAGGAAATTGAGAGATTATGTTGCTTATAGACATTAGCCCTCGGTAGGGACAAACGCATCTTTCTCGCAGATGCTCTATGATCCGCAATCTCATTTGGTCAGAATTGAAGAAAATCCAGCGGCTATATGCCTTATTCTCCTTGTTTTCGCCAGATGGCATGCTGTAACTCATGCGCATGAAAGCCAAGAACAAAAGGGCATTCCTGGGATCGGTCAATATATATGTGGAAACGATATCTCCTCTATAGAGGACAAGAAATTTTGGGGCAATCAGGCAAAAAGCGCATGAGAAAATGAAGTACTTTCAAGGACTGCCATAGAATGGACAGATGTTCACTAAAAACGGTCATAATTTTGTCATTCGGAGTCCGTGTTGGACCCATAAGTACACAAACTTCTCGTGGCGAGCGCGTGAATCCAAAAAATACTCCCCGCTTGCACCAGGAGGCCGGGAGTACCCTCAAATTCAGCTTTAACAAGGACTTTTTTCCCTCAAAGTCAAAGAACATCATTCGTCGCTGTTTTTCGCATAAGTTTCAACCCATTGGCACTTCCTTTGAAGGAAATTCGAGAGATTATGTTGCTTATAGACATTAGCCTCCGGCAGGGACAAACGTATTTTCTACAGATGCTATATGATCCAGCAATCTCATTTGGTCAGAATTGAAGAAAATCCAAAGGCTATATGCCCGATTCTCCTTGTTTTCACGGATGGCATGCTATAACTCATGCGCATGAAAGCCAAGAACAAAAGGGCATTCCCGCATCGGTCAATATATATGTGGAAACGATATCTCTCTATAGAGGACAAGAAGTTTTGGAGCAATCAGCAAAAAGCGACGAGAAAATGAAGTATTTTCAAGGACCGCCATAGAATGGACAGATGTTCACTAAAACGGTCATAATTTTGTCATTCGAGTCCGTGGTCGAACCCATAAGTATTAAACTGCTCGCAAGCGAGCGCGAAATCCAAAAAATACACTTCGCTTATGCCAGAGGCCCGAGTACCTCAATTTAGCCTTAAGAAGGAATTTTGGCCCCGAAGGAAAAGAACATCATTCGTCATTGTTTTTCGCACAAGTTTCGAACCCATTGGCATTTCCTTTGAAGGAAATTCGAGAGATTATGTTGCTTATAGACATTAGCCCTTTGCAGGGACAAATGTACCTTTCTACAGAGCTCTATGATCCGGCAATCTCATTTGGCCAGAATTGAAGAAAATCCAGCGCTATATGCCTTATTCTCCTTGTTTTCACGGATGGCATGTCAGAACTCATGCGCGAAAGCCAAGAACAAAAGGGCATTCCTGCATCGGTTAATATATATGTGGAAACGATATCTCCTCTATAGAGGACAAGAAAATTTGGGGCAATCAGCAAAAAGCGATGAGAAAATGAAGTACTTTCAAGGATTACCATAGAAAGGACAGATGTTCACTAAAACGGTCATAATTTTGTCATTCGAGTCCATGTCGCCCATAAGTACTAAACTGCTTATGGCGATCGCAATAATCCAGAAAAGTACTCCCCGCTTGCACCGAGGCCCGGCACCTCAAATTCAGCCTTAAGGTGACTTTTGGCCCCGAAAGTCAAAGAACATCATTCGTCATTGTTTTCCGCATAAGTTTCAACCCATTGGCACTTCCTATTGAAGGAAATTGAGAGATTATGTTGCTTATAGACATTAGCCTCTCGCAGGGACAAACGTATCTTTCTACAGATGCTATATGATCCGCAATCTCATTTGGAAGTAAATTGAAGAAAATCCAGCGCTATATGCCTTATTCTCCTTGTTTTCACGGATGGCATGTCAGAACTCATGCGCATGAAAGCCAAGGACAAAAGGGCATTCCCTGCATCGGTTAATATATATGTGGAAACGATATCTCCTCTATAGAGGACAAGAAAATTTGGGGCAATCAGCAAAAGCGATGAGAAAGTGAAGTACTTTCAAGGATTGCCATAGAAAGGACATATGTTCACTAAAACGGTCATAATTTTGTCATTCGAGTCCGTGGTCGGACCCATAAGTACTCAAACTGCTCACAAGCGAAAAGTGAATCCAGAAAATAGTCCGCTATGCCTAGAGGCCCGGCACCTCAAATTCAGCCTTAAGCAGGACTTTTGGCCTTGAAAGTCAAAGAACATCACTGTCATTGCTTCCTGCATAAGTTTCAACCCATTGGCACTTCCTTTGAAGGAAATTGAGAGATTATGTTGCTTATAGACATTAGCCTCTCGGTAGGGACAAACATACCTTTCTCGCAGATGCTCTATGATCCGCAATCTCATTTGGCCAGAATTGAAGAAAATATAATGCTATATGCCTTATTCTCCTTGTTTTCACGGATGGCATGTCAGAACTCATGCGCATGAAAGCCAAGAACAAAAGGGCATTCCTGGATCGGTCAATATATATGTGGAAACGATATTCCTCTATAGAGGACAAGAAATTTTGGGGCAATCAGCAAAAAGCGCATGAGAAAATGAAGTACTTTCAAGGACCGCCAGAGAATGGACAGCTTGTTCACTAAAACGGTCATAATTTTGTCATTCGAGTCCGTGTTGGACCCATAAGTACTCAAACTTCGTGGCGAAGCGCGTGAATCCAAAAAAATACTCGCCATGCCGTAAGGCCGAGTACAATCAAATTCAGCTTTAAGAAGGACTTTTGGCCCCGAAAGTCAAAGAACATCATTCATCGCTGTTTTTCGACAAGTTTCAACCCATTGGCACTTCCTTTGAAGGAAATTCAAGAGATTATGTTGCTTATAGACATTAGCCTCTCGGTAGGGACAAACGTATCTTTCGCAGATGCTCTATGATCCGCAATCTCATTTGGTCAGAATTGAAGAAAATCCAGCGGCTATATGCCTTATTCTCCTTGTTTTCACCGGATAGCATGTCAGAACTCATGCGCATGAAAGCCAAGAACAAAAGGGCATTACTGGATCGGTCAATATATATGTGGAAACGATATCTCCTCTATAGAGGACAAGAAATTTTGGGGCAATCAGCAAAAAGCGATGAGAAAATGAAGTATTTTCAAGGACCGCCATAGAATGGACAGATGTTCACTAAAACGGTCATAATTTTGTCATTCGAGTCCGTGTTGGACCCATAAGTACTCAAACTTCGTGGCGAAGCGCTGAATCCAAAAAATACTCGCTTATGCCAGAGGCCGGAGTACCTCAAATTCAGCTTTAAGAAGGACTTTTGGCCCCGAAAGTCAAAGAACATCATTCGTCATTGCTTATCGACAAGTTTCGAACCCATTGGCACTTCCTTTTGAAGGAAATTCGAGAGATTATGTTGCTTATAGATATTAGCCCCGGTAGGGACATACGCATTTTCTACAGATGCTCTATGATCCGGACAATCTCATTTAGCCAGAATTGAAGAAAATCTAGCGGCTATATGCCCTATTCTCCTTGTTTTCACGGATGGCATGTCAGAACTCATGCGCGTGAAAGCCAAGATCAAAAGGGCATTCCTCATATCGGTTAATATATATGTGGAAACGATATTCCTCTATAGAGGACAAGAAAATTTGGGGCAATCAGCAAAAGCGACGAGAAAATGAAGTACTTTCAAGGATTGCCATAGAAAGGAGAGACGCTCACTAAAACGGTCATAATTTTGTCATTCGAGTCCGCTTGACCCATAAGTACTTAAACTGCTCATGCAAGAAGCGCAAGAATCCAGAAAATACTCGCTATACCGAGGCCCGGAGTACCTCAAATTCAGCCTTAAGGGACTTTTGGCCTCAAAGTCAAAGAACATCATTCGTCATTGCTGTTTTTCGTAAAAGTTTTAACCCATTGGCACTTCCTTTGAAGGAAATTCGAGAGATTATGATGCTTATAGACATTAGTCCTCCGGTAGGGACAAACGATTTTCTCGCAGATACTCTATGATCCGTAATCTCATTTGGTCAGAATTGAAGAAAATCCAGGGCTATATGCCTTATTCTCCTTGTTTTCGCGGATGGCATGTCAGAACTCATGCGCATGAAAGCCAAGAACAAAAGGGCATTCCTGGCATCGGTCAATATATTTGTGGAAACGATATCTCCTCTATAGAGGACAAGAAATTTTGGAGCAATCAGGCAAAAAGCGCATGAGAAAATGAAGTACTTTCAAGGATTACCATAGAAAGGATGATGTTCACTAAAACGGTCATAATTTTGTCATTCGGAGTCTATGTCGGACCCATAAGTACTCAAACTGCTCGCGGCGATCGTGTGACTCCAGAAAATACTCCCTGCTTGCACCTGGAGGCCCGAAGTACGCTCAAATTCAGCCTTAAGCAGGACTTTTTGGCCCCGAAAGTCAAAGAACATCATTCATCGCTGTTTTCCGCATAAGTTTCAACCCATTGGCACTTCCTTTTGAAGGAAATTGAGAGATTATGTTGCTTATAGACATTAGCCCTCGGTAGGGACAAGCGCATTTTTGCAGATGCTCTATGATCCGGTAATCTCATTTGGCCAGAATTGAAGAAAATCCAGGGCTATATGCCTTATTCTCCTTGTTTTCACGGATGGCATGTCAGAACTCATGCGCATGAAAGCCAACAACAAAAGGGCATTCCTAGCATCGGTCAATATATATGTGGAAACGATATCTCCTCTATAGAGGACAAGAAATTTTGGGGCAATCAGCAAAAAGCGACGAGAAAATGAAGTACTTTCAAGGACTACCATAGAATGGATGATGTTCACTAAAACGGTCATAATTTTGTCATTCGAGTCCATGTCGGACCCATAAGTATTAAACTGCCACAAGCGAGCGCGTGAATCCAAAATACTCGCTATGCTTAGGAGGCCCGGAGTACCTCAAATTCAGCCTTAAGAAGGACTTTTGGCCCCGAAGGAAAAGAACATCATTTGTCGATGTTTTTCGCATAAGTTTCGAACCCATTGGCATTTCCTTTGAAGGAAATTCGAGATTATGTTCCTTATAGACATTAGCCCTCGGCAGGGACAAACGTATTTTCTACAGATGCTATATGATCCGGCAATCTCATTTGGTCAGAATTGAAGAATATCCAGCCTATATGCCTTGTTCTCCTTGTTTTCACGGATGGCATGTCAGAACTCATGCGCGGAAAGCCAAGAACAAAAGGGCATTCCTGCATCCACAATATATATGTGGAAACGATATCTCCGCTTATAGAGGACAAGAAACTTTGGGGCAATCAGCAAAAGCGATGAGAAAATGAAGTACTTTCAAGGATTACCATCGAAAGGACAGATGTTCACTAAAACGGTCATAATTTTGTCATTCGGAGTCCATGTCGGACCCATAAGTACTCAAACAGCTCGCGGCGATCATGCGAATCCAGAAAATACTCCCTGCTTGCACCTGGAGGCCCGGCACGCCAAATTCAGCCTTAAGCAGACTTTTGGCCCCGAAAGTCAAAGAACATCATTCGTCATTGTTTTCCGCATAAGTTTCAACCCATTGGCACTTCCTTTGAAGGAAATTCGAGAGATTATGTTGCTTATAGACATTAGCCCCCGGTAGGGACAAGCGCATTTTTGCAGATGCTCTATGATCCGTAATCTCATTTGGCCAGAAATTGAAGAAAATCCAGGGCTATATGCCTTATTCTCTTGTTTTCACGGATGGCATGTCAGAACTCATGCGCATGAAAGCCAACAACAAAAGGGCATTCCCGCATAGGTCAATATATATGTGGAAACGATATCTCCTCTATAGAGGACAAGAAATTTTGGGGCAATCAGCAAAAGCGACGAGAAAATGAAGTACTTTCAAGGACTACCATAGAATGGACAGATGTTCACTAAAACGGTCATAATTTTGTCATTCGAGTCCATGTCGGACCCATAAGTACTTAAACTGCTCACAAGAAGCTGCGAATCCAAAAATACTCGCTTATGCTTAGGAGGCCCGGAGTACCTCAAATTCAGCCTTAAGAAGGAGTTTTGGCCCCGAAAGGAAAAGAACATCATTTGTCGATGTTTTTCGCATAAGTTTCGAACCCATTGGCATTTCCTTTGAAGGAAATTCGAGAGATTATGTTCCTTATAGACATTAGCCTCTCGGCAGGGACAAACGTATCTTTCTACAGATGCTATATGATCCGCAATCTTATTTGGTCAGAATTGAAGAAAATCCAGCGGCTATATGCCTTATTCTCCTTGTTTTCACGGATGGCATGTCAGAACTCATGTGCGTGAAAGCCAAGAACAAAAGGGCATTCCTGCATCGGTCAATATATATGTGGAAACGATATTCCTCTATAGAGGACAAGAAATTTTGGGGCAATCAGCAAAAAGCGACGAGAAAATGTAGTATTTTCAAGGACCGCCATAGAATGGACAGATGTTCACTAAAACGGTCATAATTTTGTCATCCGGAGTCCGTGTTGGACCCATAAGTACTCAAACTGCTCACAAGAAAAGCGTGAATCCAAAAATACACCGCTATGCCAGAGGCCCGGAGTACCCTCAAATTCAGCCTTAAGAAGGACCTTTTGGCCCTGAAAGTCAAAGAACATCATTCGTCGCTGTTTTTCAGAGAAGTTTCTGAACCCATTGGCACTTCCTTTTGAAGGAAATTCGAGAGATTATGTTGCTTATAGACATTAGCCTCCCCGGTAGGGACAAACGCATTCTCTCGCAGATGCTCTATGATCCGGGCAATCTCATTTGGCCGTAAATTAAAGAAAATCCAGCGGCTATATGCCTTATTCTCCTTGTTTTCGCCGGATGGCATGCTTTAACTCATGCGCATGAAAGCCAAGAACAAAAATGCATTCCTGGCATCGGTCAATATATATGTGGAAATGATATCTCCTCTATAGAGGACAAGAAATTTTGGGGCAATCAAAGTAAAGCGACGAGAAAATGAAGTACTTTCAAGGACTGCCATAGAATGGACAGATGTTCACTGAAACGGTCATAATTTTGTCATTCGGAGTCCGTGTTGGACCCATAAGTACTCAAACTTCTCGCGGCGAGCGCGTGAATCCAAAAAATACTCCCCGCTTGCGCCAGGAGGCCCGGAGTAACCTCAGATTCAGCCTTAAGAAGGACTTTATGGCCCTGAAAGTCAAAGAACATCATTCGTCGCTGTTTTTCAGACAAGTTTCTGAACCCATTGGCACTTCCTTTTGAAGGAAATTTGAGAGACTATTGATGTAGGGTGGAACCCTAATTCGTCGATCTTTCATGTTTGGAGGGGATCCTACGGGGGAAACACGAAGAACACGCGGAAGCACGAGGGGAAACACGGGGAAAATGAGAGGAAATCACTCAACCAACAAGGAATCGATCACACAAGTGCTAGATCAACATACACACATGAGATCCACAAGATACATAGTCAACTAGGGTAAGGATACAAAGGAACCGTTCATCTCCAAGAGGAGGCCTTGATGTTCTTCCCTAGATAGAGGCCTTGAATCCACGAGGGGGATCTTCCCTAGATAGGGGTCTTGAATCACCGAGGATCTTCTCCTAGACGGAGGTCCCGATCTCCGAGGAGAAGTAACCGAGTGGATGAGCAAAGGCTCTCACACAAATATGAGCTAATCCAATGCTAAGTCTCAAAGTGAGGAGAGGGGTCCTATATAGAGTCTGGGCGAGGGGCATGGGCTCAGCCTAACACGCTGCTAGAGAAGCGCCGGCCGGACGATCCGGTGACGGTCCGGATGATCCGGCTGGTCCGGATGATCCGGTGGGGCCCGGATGGTCCGGTGCTCACCGGTGACGGCGCAGGGCTGGACGTCCGGCCGGTGGTCCGGATGTCCGGGGGGATCCGGATGATCCGGCCTCGGGTCGATGATCCGCTTCAGCGGGAGGTTCTGCTGCTTTCGGCCGATATAGCCGGATCGCCCGCACGGGTCCGGATCATTCCGGCTCGTCTCGATCGTCCGGCCTCCGTCCGGATCGTCCGCCTCTCGTCCCGCTTGCTTTCTTCTCCGCCTTCACGATGTCTTCCGCTCGATTCTCCTTGCTTCCTAGCCTCTTCATGGTCGACTCTCGTGCCCGAGTATGCATAGAGTTTCCGCTTGAGGTAGTAACCATGTCTCATGTGAATCAAGGAGAGTTGTGAGAGGAGTGATGTCACCTCGGTTTCAAGAGCTCTTGCACGTGCTCGAATCATCGGTCCTTGTGGTGTTGTAGGTGTTGATGTAGAGTCCATGGGGATGATGGAAGGATGCTCCGCATCATATCCCTTCCCTTTGAAAGGATCCGACCGGATCTAGATCTTCATCACCATGGAAAGGCGAGAGGTCTTGACGCTGAAGGTGGCGCCACATTGTACTTGTTGCTTGGTAGGTCGAGCTTGTAGGCGTTGTTCTTGTAGCGCATAACACCTTGAAGGGTCCATCGCTCGAGGTAGAAGTTTGACTTATGCTCGCTGGGGAAGCTGCCTCATGCGAAGGTGTAGCCACACGAGATCGCCTATGTTGAAGATCATGGGTTGCTTGTTGATGTTGAGCTTGGTAGCTAGTCGCTGTACTTGGCGCCGATAGTGTTTCTTGTATCTTCGTATCTTCTTGATGTAGCTTGCACGGCACTTGCGCCGAGGTTGGTGCGCCTTGTAGAGGTAGAGGTAGAATGTCCAATGGGGACAATGGGTTGAAACCGAGACTACCTCAAGGGGGACTTGCCGGTCGTCGAATGTCTTGCGCGGTTGTAGGCGATTTCGGCGATGGTAGACACGCCCCACTCCTTGATGTTCTTCTTGATCAAAACGCCAAGTAGAGTGGAGAGCGTCTGTTTGTCACCTCCGCTTGGCCGCCGGTTTAAGGATGGTATGCGAGGAGAACAAGAGCTTAATTCGAGCTTACGCAAAGAGTTTTCCAAAAGTAACTCAAGAACTTGACGTCATGGGTCGGAGACGATTGACTTTGGTACTCCATGGAGGCGCAAGATTTCTACAAAATAGATTTGCAATATGTGAAGCATCGTCGACTTTGTTGCAAGGAATGAAATGTGCCATTTTGGAAAATCTGTCCACAACAACAAATACGGAGTCCTTTCCATTTTGAGTTCTAGGCAAACCAAGTACAAAGTCCATGCTAATGTCTTCCCAAGGTTGATAAGGAATAGGAAGAGGCATGTAAAGACCATGAGATTGAGCTTTTGATTAGCTTTATGCATGTTGAGCATCGGTGGTGAAGCGTGAAACGCCTCAAACATCTTGGGCCAAAAGTAGTTCTTGGAGAGCGTATAAGGTCTTGTCGCTGTCCAAAATGTCCCATGAGTCCACCTCCATGAGCCTCTTGCAAAAGGAGCAAACGAAGAGAAGACTCGGCATGCATAGTTTGTTAGCTCTCATAAGATAACCATCCTTGAGGTAATATTGTTCCCAAGATGTATGCGCCAAACATTTAGCATAATGAGGTGCAAACGATGGATCACTAGCATACAAATCTTTGATGTGCTCAAAGCCAATAACATTCAACTCAAGTTGGGTGACAAGCGCATATGCGTGAAAGTGCACCGCAACTACATTTTCCTTGCCCTTAATGTACTTGATCACATATGGAAAAGATTCAATAAATTCACCCATTTGGCATGACGCTTGTTCAATTTAGTTCGACCTTTCAAGTACTTCAGCCGCTTCATGATCGGTATGGATGACAAACTCATGAGGTCTAAGATAATGTTCCCAAACATGTAGCACACGACTAAAGCATATAATTCCTTGTCATACACGGATAGTTAAGTTGAGCACCGGAGAGTTTTTCACTAAAATAAGCAATGACTCGTTTTTCTTGCATTAAAACTCCGCCAATTCCGCTACCACTTGTCAAAATTGGGCAAAGCAAGAATCTGAGCATGAGTAAGTAAAGACTTGAGCTCATCAAAAGCGCTATTTGCAAAGGTCCCCAAACAAAAGGAGTATTCTTCTTACTCAAAGCATGCAAAGGAGCTGCAATGGTGCTAAAGTTTTCACAAATCGACGATAAAAACCTCGCAAGACCAAGGAAACTTCAGACTTGTTGCAAATTGGTGGGTTAGCCAAGTTTTGATTGCTTTGATCTTAGTTTCATCAACATGAACACCTTTTGAAGAGACAACGAAACCCAAGAAAACCACTTTGTCAACTCCAAAAGTGCATTTCTTCAAGTTGGCATAAAGACTTTCTTTTCGAAGTGTTTGCAAAACAAGCTTAACATGATCGAGATGCTCTTTCATGGTTTTGCTAAACACAAGAATATCATCGAAGTAAACCACAACAAAGATTCCAATGTATGGACGAAGTACATGATGCATGAGGCGCACAAAAGTTCCGGGAGCTTCCGACAAACCCATAGGCATAACCAGCCATTCATATAAGCCAAATTTTGTTTTGAAAGCGGTTTTCCATTCATCACCCTCATGAATGCGGATCAATTTTTGAGAAAAAGTTGGCTCCACTAAGTTCATCAAGCATATTATCTAGGCGAGGAATGGGATGCTTATAGCGCACGGTGATAGCATTTATGGGTCTACAATCGGAGCACAAGCGGAAACTTCCATCGGGCTTAGGCACAAGTATAACGGGCACGGCACAAGGGCTTAAGCTTTCACGTACGTGACCGTTGTCGATTAGTTGTTGTACTTGCCGTTGAATCTCCTTGGTTTCTTCGGGATTGACACGGTAGGGAGCTTTGTTTGGAAGTGGCGCCCGGATGAGGTCGATTCGATGCTCAATGCCTCAAGAGGAGGTAGACCCGAGGTAGCTCATCGGGAAAACATCTTGAAATTCCTGCAAAAGAGATTGAAACACCAAAGGTAGCTCATGAGTGGTGTTAGTTTTGTTCTCCATCCTTGCACACAAGGACAAAGTGCATCACACTCGATGGGTTCTCACACACTTCTCTCATCTCATGTTTGGTGGCTAATAGTATGAGGTTTTTCTCTAGGCTAAGAGGCGCCAAATTTGGCTTGTGGCTCTCACTCACTTTTTGGTGGCTCACTTTCTCACTCTTCTCTCTTTGGTTGGTGGCTTGTTTGTCGGCTATCACTTGACTAGGAGACATGGGTCGTAGGACATATTCTTTGCCTTTCATCTTGAAGCTATAGTGGTTTGTACGCCCATTGTGGTATACACCACGGTCGAATTGCCATGGCCAACCAAGGAGGAGGTGGCAAACGGTCATTGGGAACACATCATACTCCAAAGTGTCTACATATGCACCGATTTTGAAGGATACTTGGACCGTATGCTCAACTCATATAGTGCCGGAGTCACTTAGCCATTGAACCTTGTATGGTTGCGGATGCTTCTTCTTGACCAATTGGAGCTTGGAGCATAGTTCTTCGCTTGCCAAGTTGTGGCAACTACCTCCATCGATGATGACCTTGACGGATCTCCCATTGATGCCGGCCTTTGTGTGGAAGATGTGGCATCGTTGGTCTTCTTCTTGGTGATGTTGAAGTGTCAAGACTTTGGAGACAACTAGAGCGGGGCTTGTATCTTCATCACAAAAGACTTGATCATCTTCATCCTCGTTGATGCGCCGGTGCATGGCCACTTGCTCAATAGCGTCCATTTCATCCTCACTCATTGAGTCGTAGGTGCCATCGTCGTTGAGTATGGTACGCTTGTTGGTGCATTCATATGACTTGTGGCCTCGGCCGCCGCAAGTAAAACACTTGAAGGAGCTTGTCTTGATGGTCTCATCGGTTGGAGTTGATGATGAAGCACGCGGCTTGGAGTTGCTTGATAGAGGCAAAGAAAAGATACTCGGTCGGTGCAAAAGGTGCACTTCCCAAGGTTACCAAACAAACGTGTATCACGTAGAGCATTAAAAACAGCACGTAAATGTTCCAAATGTTCTTCCAAAGATTTGCTATAAATCAGTATATCATCAAAATAAACTACCACAAATCGTCCAATGAAACCAACAGCTAGTGAAACACATGCAAAGCTAGTGAAAGCACAAACAGCAGCAGGAACACGTCTCTCCTCAGGATATTGTAAACATGTAAATCGTTGTTCAGCTTCTAACTCCCAAGTAAGATATATATCGTGAACATATCTACCCTCAAATGGTGGAATATTCAATTTCAGTTTAGGGAGATGGTCATGATCTCGCACTGAGGGGAGCCCTAGCATTGCCATTATTTGCATGTGGACGACCGGTGGTTGTGGTGCTGGTGGTTGCACGAGTTCGATGTTGATCAACCTCCTCCTCGTAATCTCCCACATAATCATCCTCCTCTGCACCAGCAGCAGAATAAGAGCAGGAGCCAAAGAAGCACCAACAAGAGTAGCAGCTGCACCAGAATTTTGTCCTCGCTCAAGAGGAACACGCCGAGCTCGGCCCATACCGATTCGAAGGGGCGAGTTGTTGTCGCAGCAGAGGTGCGATAGGTGCAGCCGGCGGTGGTTGTGGAAAACGCGCGAGCAATTCATCAAACTTGCTATCAAGCTTTGTTTCAAACGCCTTCTCAATGCCATCTATCTTCCCATGGCCTCGCAAATCTGCTTACCACATCTTGCACCCGTCCAATCATCATTTGTCAAACTTATCATGTAGCTGTTTGTTTGTCGTTCTCCCAATCAGCCTCATCGGCCTGTGTTCCTGCCATGGTTAGCAGAATAGAAACACACAAGAATATGATCCTACAGACTACTAGGAAGTGGTGGTGGTGGTGTGGTGGACAAATATAAACCGTGAAGCAAATCTCAAATTCTACCAATTTTACCCAAAGAAGCAGTGGTGATCGGCAACCGCTAGAAGTCAAAACTCTCAAAGCTTGATATAGCGACACTGTGGAGAATCCAACGACGACGCAGATGTATGTGGAGCTGGAAGGCTTATAATATGGTAGCAAAAGGGTCAAGAATAATCAATTCGAGATGCAAAGTTGAATAAACGCCAACGACGCAGATCAGGTCGGGTCCTAGGCTAGACCGTGCTAGAGACGCGAGCCTAGAACACTAACAAAATCACGGCGCAAGCACGTAAACAAGGGAGGAGCACACTCTGAATTTTTTTTTCGCTTTTTTTTTTTTTTTTTTGGCCTGATTTTTTTTCACGCGCTTTTTTTTTTTTTTTTTTTTTTGCAAAAATCACTATAATGGCGAGTGTCTCAAAACTCTTCCTGTGTCAAACCGACAGATGGGCATGAAATTTTTCGACAAAATTTTTTTTTTTTCGAACGCCTGACCCCAAAAACCGAAACGGGTCAAAAAACTTTCTATAACGGCGATCGCTCAATACGCTTAGAAACACTTAAAATAGGATAGCCGTAAAATTTTTATCCCGCATGCTTTTGGAAAATTTTGGGCCTAAACGAGGGTGGTATATGGATACGGATTCAAACGGTGGCGATAAGCGGTGGTGGTAGATGGCAGGGCGATGATGATGGCGGCGGCGGCGTGACAACTTATGACCGTAACTCAAACTCTAAAAGACTAGACTCTAAGACCAGAACTAGACACGACGATGCAACCGCAAATTCAACAACGCAAATACGTAAAAGATTATGCAAAGGCTCGATTGGTTCGGATATGATGACCTAACCCTAATTTTTTTTGGCTTTTTCGTGGATCGAGGTATGAAGAATGACTCGATCTAAACTACGAAAATCAGAAAATCTCACCGAGCAACCCGGAAATCTGATACCACTTGATAGAGGCAAAGGTGTCCTGCCTTTCGATGAGATGGTGGATTTCGCTTGGTGGAAGTCGACTTTGACGATCCGACTACTTAACGCAGCGAGGACGCCGCGCTTTAGCAATCGCTAAACCAACTCCGAGAGGTTATTGACCACGCCGAGCACGATCAACCCGACCACGAGGGTCTATTTCGCGAGCAAACGAAGAACAAGCAAGAAACCGAGATTGCAACTGGATATTGCGAATATAAGATGAAAGCTTTATTGATCAAGGTGGGGTTCTGTGACGCTTTGTCCGGTCGCTGAACACAAACGGCACGCCGGTTGCAGCTATGGCTAACCTTTGATCTAAACAAAACCTAAGTCTAAACGGTGCCCTAAGGGCTGTATATATGGAGGAAGAGGGGTGAATTTCGTGGCCCTTGGTGGAGGGGTCCAAACTAACCCTATCTCTTGTTTCCCACACATACGGACTCTAAAAATAGCCTATACTAATGTATTTCGAAATTACATGGGCCTGGCCCAATAATAAGGTGACGAAGACCTAGAATAGCCTATGGACTAATATTATGAAGTGGCATCTTGTATATTTCGTCCAAGGCTTCATGCACTCCTTATGGTGGCTTCAAAGTCCCGAAATCATCACTTGTAACTCCGCTTTGATCTCCTTGCGCATGCCATCAACTCCATGTGTGTTCTTGCTCCAATGTTCATCCTTCTCCAAGCTAGGCCCTTCATTTGTAAGCAAAACAAATGTATCCAATTTAGGCAGCATCATATTCTCATGAACATTAGAATCATTACCAAGAAACGAAAGTACCTGGTAATTTAGTTGGCGTGCGCGAGCTCTAGTAATTGGTCCAGTATGTATAGCAGCAGGGGCTGTGGGTGTAACAATGGTATTGATGTCCTCATCATTGCTTGTAGTAGGAGGAGGACGACTTGAACTCGTCGAAGCTTTCTTGTAACTTGACTTGTCGTCGTTGCTTGGAAAAGGCTTGGTTGATGTCGAAGTTGGGTTAGTTGTTGAAGCTTGGTTGTTGGAGAGGCCAGATGTCTTGGATGAGTACTTGGCGATTTGTAGTCATCTTGTACTTGTCGCTCCGCTTTTGTAGCTTGATGCACGAGCTCAATGAGGTTGGAGTAAGGTTGAAGTCGGCGATCTTCTTGATGGGATGGTTGAGTCCATTCAAGAATCGTGCCATTGTTTGCTCATCATCTTCCTTGACATTGGCCCTAATCATGGCAATTCCATCTCTTTGTAGTATTCTTCAACACTCTTTGTTCCTTGTTTGAGGAGTTGTAGCTTCTTGAAGAGATCACGGTTGTAGTAGGTGGGCACAAAACGTGCTCGCATGACATCCTTCATTTGAGCCCAAGTGGTGATTGGCGGTTCACCTCTTGCTTGTCGGCGCTCAAGGATTTGTTCCCACCATATGAGCACATAGTCTTGGAACTCAAGTGATGCCATAGCGATCTTCTTTTCTTCATCATAGTTGTGCAAACGAAAGATTTTGTCGACCTTCAATACCCATGAGAGGTATTCTTCGGGATCATTGGTTCCATTGAACTTGGGCATTGTGAACTTGAGCTTGCCATAGCGTTGTTCCTCGTTGTGTTGAGGTCGATGTTGATGATAGCGTTCTTGACGTGGAGGGTAATCATCCTCATGTTGCTCTTGGCGAGGAGGAAGTCCATGATCAACTTGTTCTTGTTGACCTTGATGGTGACGTTGAGCTTGAGGAGCTTGTGGAGGAGCTTGTTGGGCTTGACGTTGCGCACGTGGATGGTAGTTCCTCTCTTGTATTTCTTCTCGAAGGGCGTCCTCTTGATTGTGCCTTTCGCGATTGCGGTTGGCGAGAGCTCGAGTTGATGCTTGAAGGGCGCTGCCCGCCAAGAACTTGTGCTTCGTTGTTGTTGAAGACGCTGAGCCTCGCGCCTTGTTGCTCTTGGTGTAGGCACGCCGTTTGTTCTTGTTGGTGACGAAGATGTTGTCGTTTTGAGCTTGAGCAAACGCCATTTGGCTCTATTGAGGACTAAGAACTTCTTCATCAACTTGCTCTTGGAGATTCTTGTCGTAGCGGGTTGCGTAGATGCATGACGGCCTTGACGCTGCTGCTCGACGAAGAATGTTCGATGACGTGTACTTGTGTCGAAAAGGAGTCGCTTGAGTGGCGACTTGA
Source organism: Aegilops speltoides (assembly GCA_021437245.1). Classification (NCBI taxonomy): domain Eukaryota; kingdom Viridiplantae; phylum Streptophyta; class Magnoliopsida; order Poales; family Poaceae; genus Aegilops; species Aegilops speltoides. The sequence continues at coordinate 109,293 of JAHHZJ010003965.1, read as the reverse complement.
GTGGCTCCGCCTTGAGTGTGAAGAGGTAGAAGTACGCCGTTCACCAACAAGGCGCGGATCTCGCCCATTCTTGCATCGTTTCTTTCTTGTGCGTGTCGAGTTTGTTGTCAAGTAATCGCGTACGCTTTCTGAGAGTCGCAAGTCGGTGGAGAGGTTGTCGATGCGCTCGCCATTGCTTGTTGCTCTTGATGGAGAGCTCGCTATGCGCCAAAGAGGTGGCTCTTGGTGACGATGATGACATGTCATCGCCTTGCTCGATGAAGAGTGGATTTGTAGAGGAACTTGGCCTATCCATCATTTCAAGCAAATTGTGAGTGGTAGAAGGAGAAGAATGAATACCAATGTACCTTTGACCGGTTGAAGATGAATCAAGTTCACTCAAATGCGGACAATGAAATAGCACTATTGGTACCGATCCTTGTCGATTCTCGCACCTACACAAGTAAAAGCCTTTGGTGGAGCTTGGTTAGGATGGTGGCACAAAATTGATTGCAATTGTTAGCTTGACTCAAAATGTTGAAGAAGATTCGCAAATTCAAGATATGCAACAAGTAGACCAAGCAAGTATTGGTACACGGAAACACACACGCAAATAGATAAATGGGATTGTGCAAACCAAAAGTGAGCCAAAATGTGGAATCCATTTAAAATGCTCTTGTTGCACAATACTAGAGAGACGCTAGCACGATTGCACAATAGGCGGATACGGAGCTTGTGCACAACCTACTAGGCAAAAATGCAACGATCTCTATCCCACGTATGCTATATGTATGGTGTATCGGTGCAATGATCCAAGATGATCTTATATGATAATCTTAATGTTGTATGATGCTATGATGAGGACATCAATACCATTGTTACACCCACAGCCCCTGCTGCTATACATACTGGACCAATTACTAGAGCTCACAAGACGCCAACTAAATTACTGTGTACTTTCGCTTGGTAATGATTCTAATGTTCATGAGAATATGATGTCGCTTAAATTGGATACATTTGTTTTGCTTACAAATGAAGGGCCTAGCTTGGAGAAGGATGAACATTGGAGCAAGAACACACATGGAGTTGATGGCATGCGCAAGGAGATCAAGAACGGAGTTACAAGTGATGATTTCAGACTTTGAAGCCACCATAAGGAGTGCATGAAGCCTTAGACGAAATATACAAGATGCCACTTCATAATATTCGCCCATAGGCTATTCTAGGTGCTGCACACCTTATTATTGGGCCAGCCCATGTAATTTCGAAATACATTAGTATAGGCTATTTTAGAGTCCGATGTGGGGAACAAGAGATAGGGTTAGTTTCGACCCTCCACCAAGGGCCACGAAATTCACCCCTCTTCCTCCATATATACAACCCTTAGGGCACCGCTTAGACTTGGGTTTTGTTTAGATCAAAAGTTCGCCATAGCTGCAACTTCACAGCATTTCGCTTGTGTTCAACGACTGCATAAAGGCATCACGTAACCCCACCTTGATCAATAAAGCTTATCTTATATTCGCAATATCCAGATTGCAATCTCAGCTTCTTGCTTGTTCTTCGCTTGCTCGCAGGAAATGCACTCGTGGTCGTTGATCGTGTTCGCGGGTCAATAACCTCTCTGAGTTGGTTTAGCGATTGCATAGGCGCCGACGCCCTCGCACGCTCAGAGTCGGATCGCAAAGTCGATTTCCACAAAGCGAAATCCACCATCTCATAGAAAGACGGACACCTTTGCCTCTATCAAGTGGTATCAGATTTCCGTGTTGCTCGGTGAGATTTTACAGCTTTTCGTAGTTTAGATCGAGTCTGCCTTCATACCTATAGTCCACTTAAAAAGCCAAAAAAAATTAGGTTAGTTCATCCTATCCAACCACCGAGCCTTTGCATAATCTTTTTCAGATTTGCATTGTTGAATTTATGTTGCATCGCCGTGTCTAGTTGCTGGTCTTAGAGTCTAGTCTTTAGAGTTTCGAAGTTCGTCATAAGTTGTCACGCCGCCGCACCACCGCTCAACTGATCCATATACCACCACCGCTTATCCGCCACCGCTCAATCTGATCCATATACCACCACCGCTGCCATATATCATCACCAATCCGAGTCCCTTGCATATTAGGTTTGTTTTCGATCCATCTAGTTTTCCGATTCGTGTTTCCTTGTCTCGAGTAGGTTTCGATTCCAGAATCTTTTGTCATCTGTGAGAAGAGGTTGGTTTCAAAAAAAAAAGAGTCCGAAACCACCTCCGCTTAGGCCCAAAATTTTCCAAAACGCACGGATAAAAAAATTTCGCTATCCTATTTTTAGGTGTTTCTGCCGATTGAGCCAACAAGAGAGAAAGTTTTTTGACCTGCTTCAGCTTTTTGGGTCCGCAAATAAAAAAAAAATTTGGTCGAAAAAATTTCGTGCCCATCCCGCCATTGACCTGGAAGAGTTTTGAGACACTCGCCATTATAGTGATTTTTCGCAAAAAAAAAGCAGCGCAAAAAAAAAGAGCGAAAAAAAATTCAGAGTGTGCTTTTCCTTTGTTTACGCAGCAGCCGTGATTTTGTTAGTGTTCTAGGCTCGCCTCTAGCCCGGTTCAGCCTAGGACCAAAGACAAGACTGCTGCTGAGCGCTTATTCAACTTTGCATCTCCGATTTGATTATTGCCAACCTTTTTGCTACCATATTATAAGCCTTCCCAGCTCCACATACATCTACGCCGTATGCTTGATTCTCCCCGTAATCGCTATAGCCAAGCTTTGAGAGTTTTGACTACAACGGTTGCCGATCACCACCGCCGCCGGGTAAGAACTGTAAGAATTTGAGATTTGCTTCACGGATTTGTGACTCGCCCACCACACCACCACCACCACTTCCTAGTAGTCTCAGAGGATCATATTCTTGTGTGTTTCTATTGTCGCTAACCATGGCAGGAACACAGCCGATGAGATCGATTGGGAGAACCCGACAAACAAACAGCTACATGATAAGTTTCAAAGAAATGATGATTGGACAGTGCAAGATGTGGTAAACAGATTTGACGAGGCCATGGAGAAGATAGATGGCATTGAGAAGACGCTTGAAACAAAGCTTGATAGCAAGTTTGATGAATTGCTCGCTGCTTTCCACAACCACCACCGGCTGCACCTATCGCACCTCCGCAACGACAACAACCACGCCTCTTCCGAATCAAGATGGACGAGCTCAGCGGTTCCTCTTGAGCCAGACAAAATTCGTGCCGCTGCTACTATCAGTTGGTGCTTTTTGCCCTCGCCATCGCTGTCAGCCGGTACCGAGGAGGATGATTACGTGGAGATTACGAGGAGGAGGTTGATCAACATCGTAACCACGCGCAACCACCAAAGACCACAACCACCGTGTCGCCCACATGCAAATAATGGCAATGCTAGGGCTCCTCAGTACGAGATCATGACCATCTCCCTAAACTGAAATTGAATATTCCACCATTTGAGGGTAGATATGTTCCTGATATATATCTTACTTGGGAGTTAGAAACCAACAACGATTTACATGTTTACAATATCCCGAGGAGAGACGTGTTCCGCTGCTGCTTGTGCTTTCACTAGCTTTGCATGTGTTTGGTGGTCTCAACATTGTAGATTATATCCTGCTCCAGCTACTTGGGCTGCTTTGAAAACTGCTATGCGCATCGCTGGTTCCACCATATTATCAACGTGAATTACTTCAAAAATTGCAGCGCTTAAGACAAGGAAAAATTTGTAGAAGAATATTATCGAATTGCAAACCGCTTGATTAGGTGTGGTATTGTTGAGGAGAATGAAGCTATGCTTGCACGCTTTCGGTGGATTAAATAGAGAGATTCGCACCATTCTAGACTATAAGGATTATAATAATATCACTGCTTATTCCATCTTGCTTGTAAAGTCTGAACGTGAAGTGCAGGATCGAGGTGATTCTTTTTGGAAAGTAGATTTCATGCTCTTCCAACCCAATTGAATCACCTTAAAATCCGCTCGAGCGTTGAGTTATGGATGAAACAACTGATGCCGCACTGTAATCCGAGTCAAACTACAAGTCCAAAGGTGTTACATCACCCCAACTTGGGCCCATTGGCCTTGTACGACCTAGGTTAGTTTTAGGCTGCCTTGGGACATCCCGCCACCTCCTTGGCCGCCACCCTTGCTCCTATATAAGTAGATCCATCTATTAGCTTTTCCTTGGGATTTGTTTAGTTAAAAGTTAGTCATTGCAACTTCGTGATGACTTTGACGATCCGACTACAAACGCAACGACTATGTACTTTAGCAATCGCTAAACCAACTCCGAGGTTATCACCACGCTTAGAGCACAATCAACTCGACTAACGAAGGTCTATTCCCGCAAGCAATCAAGAACAAGCAAGAATATGATAAAAGCAATATTAAGTAGTATATATGAAGTATTGATAAAGGTGGGGATCCGAAGGGTCTTGGTCTGGTCGTTGACGAAACCGATGAGGACATCAATACCATTGTTACACCCAGCCCCCAAATGCTATACATACCGACCAATTACTAGAGTCACAAGACGCCAACTAAATTACCGTGTACTTTCGCTTTTGTAATGATTCTAATGTTCATGAGAATATGATGTCGCTTAAATTGGATACATTTGTTTTGCTTACAAATGAAGGGCCTAGCTCGGAGAAGGATGAACATTGGAGCAAGAACAAGCATGGAGATGATGGCATGCGCAAGGGGACAAGAACGGAGTTACAAGTGATGATTTCAGGACTTTGAAGCCACCCTAATGAGTGCATGAAGCCTTGGACGAAATATACAAGATGCCACTTCATAAATTTGTCCAGAGGCTATTCTAGGTGTCACATACCTTATTATTGGGCCGCATCCATGTAATTTGAAATACATAAGTATAGGCTATTTGTAGAGTCCGTGATGTGTGGGGAAACAAGAGATAGGGTTAGTTTCGACCCTCCACCAAGGGCCATGAAATTCACCCCTCTTCCTCCATATATACAGCCCTTAGGGCACCGCTTAGACTTTGGGTTTTGTTTAGATTAAAAGTTCGCCATAGCTGCAACTTCCAGTTTCGCTTGTGTTCAACCACTGCATAAAGGCGCACAGTAACCCCACCTTGATCAATAAAGCTTTATCTTATATTCGCAATATCCAGATTGCAATCTCAGCTTGCTTGTTCTTCGCTGTCGCAGAAATGCACCTTCGTGGTCGTTGATCGTGTTCTGCGTGGTCAATAACCTCGGTTGGTTTAGCGACAAGGCGCCGACGCCCCGCATGTTCGAGTCGGATCGCCAAAGTCGACTTCCACCAAAGTTAAATCCACCATCTCATCGAAAGATCGACACCTTTGCCTCTATCGTGGTATCGATTTGTGTCGCCGTGAGATTTTACGCTTTTCATCGCTTAGATCGAGTCTCGTTCTTCATACCTACAAACACGAAAAAAGCCACAAAAAATTAGGTTAGTTCATCATATCCAAACCAATCTGAGCCTTTTGCATAATCTTTTTTCAGATGGCGTGTTGAATTTGTGGTTGCATCGCCGTGTCTAGTTGCTGGTCTTAGAGTCTAGTCTTTAGAGTTTCGAAGTTCTGGTCATAAATTGTCACGCCACAAGACCATCATCATCGCCTGCCATCTACCACCACCGCTATCCGCCACCGCTCAACTGTGATCCATATACCACCACCGCTATCATATACCACCACCGCTGCCATATCCTACCACCATATATCCACCACCAATCCAAGTCCCTTGCATATTAGGTTTGTTTTCGAGATCCATCTAATTTCCGATTCGTGTTTCTTGTCCGAAAGGGGTTTTGATTCCAGCAATCTTTGTCGTCTGTGAGAAGAGGTTGGTTTCAAAAAAGAGTCCGAAACCACCTCCGCTTAGGCCCAAAATTTTCCAAAACGCATTGACAAAAAAATTTCGCTATCCTATTTTAGGTGTTTCTTGCCGTATTGAGACAACATTATAGAAAGTTTTTGACCTGTTTGCTTTTGGGTCCAAAATAAAAAAATTGGTCAAAAAATTTCGTGCCCATCCCGGCTGGCCAACGGGAAGAGTTTTGAGACACTGCCAAGATAGTGATTTTTCAAAAAAAAAGAGCAAAAAAAAAAAGAGGAGCAAAAAATCCAGAGTGTGCTTTTCCCTTGTTTACGCAGCACCGTGATTTTGTTAGTGTTCTAGGCTCACGCCTCTAGCACGGTCTCAGCCTAGGACCAAAGACAACATCGCTCGTGGAGTGTTTATTCAACTTTGCATCTCGAATTGATTATTGTCGACCTTTTTTGCTACCATATTATAAGCCTTCCCAGCTCCACATACGCTCACGCTGCATGCTTGATTCTCCCCGTAATCGCTATATCCAAGCTTTGAGAGTTTTGACTACAACGGTTGCCGATCACCATCTCGCTGGGTAAGAACTGGAAGAATTTGAGTTTTGCTTGACGGTTTGTGATACACCACCACCACTTCTTAGTAGTCTCAGAGGATCATATTCTGTGTTTCTATTTGTCGCTAACCATGGTAGGATCACAAGCCAATGAGACTGATTGGGAGAGCCTCACTAACAAACAGCTACTATGATAAATTTCAGCAAATGATGAGGACAAAGCAAGATGTGCTAAACAGATTTGACGGGCCATGGAGAAGATAGATGGCATTGAGAAGACGCTTGAAACAAAGCTTGATAGCAAGTTTGATGAATTGCTCGCCAGATATTCCACAACCACCGCCGCACCTATCGCACCTCTGCAGAACGACAACAACTACGCCCTTCCGAATCAGTATGGACGAGCTCGCGGTTCCTATTGAGCCAGACAAATTTCGTGCCGCCATAATGTTGTTGGTGCTTGCCTCGCCATCGCCAGCCGGTACCGAGGAGGATGATGAGTATGCCCATGACATGAGGATGAGGTTGATCAAAATCGAACCACGCAGCGCCACCAGCACCACCACCACCAGGTCGACCTCAAGTATTGATGTAGGTGGAACCCTAATTGCCGATCTTTCACGCTTGAGGGGATCCTATGGGGAAACACAAGAACACGCGGGCAAGGGGAATCACGGGAAAACGAGAGAATCACTCAACCAACAAGGAATCGATCACATAAGTGCTAGATCAACATACACACATGAGATCCACAAGATACATAGTCAACTAGGTAAGGATACAAAGGAACCGCTCATCTCCAAGAGGAGGCCTTGATGTTCTTCCCTAGATAGGGGTCTTGAATCCATTGGGGGATCTTTCCTAAACGGAGGTCCCGATCTCCAAGGAGAAAACCAGTGGATGAGCAAATGCTCTCACACAAATATGAGCTAATCCAATGCTAAGTCTCAAAGTGAGGAGAGGGGGTCCTATATATAGAGTTTGGGGCGGGGTACATGGGCTCACCAACACGCCAGCATTGGCCAGCCGCTGGTTTGATGATCCGGACGGGGTCCGGATGATGCGGGTTGGTCTGATGATCCGTGGAGGCCCTGATGAGCAGAGGGTCGGGCGGTGGTCGCAGGGCCGATGTCCGGCTGGTGGTCCGGACGTCCGGCGGGTTCTGATGATCTGGTCGGGCCTGGATGGTCCGCCGGGAGAGCTTGCTGGCTTTGTCACTTTAGTCGGATCCGGACCAGGGTCCGGATCATCCGGCTCGTCTGACCGTCCGGCCTCCGTCTGACGTCGTCTGCCTATGGTCCTTGTTGCTTTCTCCTCTCCGCCTTCATGCGTGTCTTCCGCCAGCCTTCCTTGCTCCTCAGCTCTTCATGGTTGACCTTGGTACCTAAGTATGCATAGCATTTTGAGGCAGAACCATGTCTCATGAATCGAGAGGAATTGTGAGAGGAGTGATGTCACCGGTTTTGAGAGCTTTCACGTGCTCGAGTCATAGGTCCTTGTGGGGTTGAATGTGTTGATGTAGAGTCCATGGGGATGATGGAAGGATGCTGATGCGGAGCATCCTACGGACATCACCATGTCAAGAGCCCATTTGTCAAGTGACACGCACGACATCTACTTCACACACTAAGGTGAATCATCTCCTTTACACGCTCACTTGACCCCTTCGAGGATGGCATATGATAGAGGCGTAGGGTGTCCCGATCTTCGATGAGATGATAACTATCGACGGTGAAGATGACTTTGACGATCCGACACAAACGCACGACGCTATGCTTCTTTAGCAATCGCTAAACCAACTCCGAGAGGTTATCGACCACGCCGAGCACAATCAACTCCGACCACGAAGGTCTATTCCTCGCAAGCAATCAAGAACAAGCAAGAATATGATAAAAGCAATCTAAATATTATGAGTATATATGAAGAATTGATAAAGGTGGGGATCCGTAGTTGTCTTGGTCTGGTCGGACACAAACGGCACGGTTGCAATGGCTAACTTTAACTAAACAAATCCCAAGGAAAAGCTACTAGATGGATCTACTTATATAGGAGCAAAGGGTGGGCAAGGAGGTTGGAGGACGACCCAAGGCAGCCTAAAACTAACCCTAGGTCGTACAAGGCCATGGGCCCAAGTTGGGGTGACGTAACACCATTGGACTTGTAGTTTTGACTTGGATTCGTGCAGCGTCAGATTATTTCGTCCATAGCTCAACACTCCGGACGTATTTTAAAGTGATTCCAATTGTGCTGGAAAGAGCATGAAATCTACTTTCCAACAAAAAAGAATCACCCAATTCGGAGTCCGTATGAAAAGTTGTTGGCGTTTTGAGTCGTGTCGTCTGCAGTCCGAATCTGAATCCGAACGAGAGACATGGACTCTATCTTCTCTGGCCCAAAAGTGACGTGAGAAGACTTTTTGAACAGCACCTAAACTTCTTCTTTCCTTATCTTCATATGTGGATTGTACAAATGTCCCATACACCTGCAATTAGACAAAACACAAAAGTATGTGAAGTATTTTTGTTTTGATAACATAAATATATTATTGAATAGTTCGCACTAGAAATCACCCGACAAATATGCATGCACTATTTTGGTCTTATCCAAGGTAGTCATGTCCTCATCATCCTCCCTTCTTGAAAACAAAGTCGCCCTCATGCTGCTTAATCTAAAATGTGGCAACAAAAGAGACAAGGTGTACATGTATATGTATACGCCATCCATTTTTACTTCCCTTGATTTTTATATATGACACATGAATAGATGAGTAACTTGCATAGTTCATAAAATCTAAAGCCAACAAATTAGCACAAGAACTAGAAGGCATGTATTGCAACTCAGTTTGCATATAAGTGAAGCTCTTATTTATTTCAAAAGTTTGACAATGTTCATCATTAAACCATCCCAACATTGGTGAATAAACCTTATTTGAATCAAATTTACATGCTACAACATGCTTAGATAAGCAAACATGCAATGAGTCATTCGACAATCATCACCAAGATTAGAGGTCATATCAAAATGATTAAACATTGATTCTTTTGCATCAACAGTTAATTCAATGGGTGTACTCAAAATTGTTGGTATTTCAGTTGTTTGATCACATGACGATTCATGACAGTTTCAAGATTCTCTAAAATAGGTGATGTGCTCAAATCACCGTAACTCAACACATGATGCATTCAAGTTAACTACGGATGCATCATTCTCATGTAAAGTTATATCATCAATACCTTTATCATACCTTGTCGCAAAGACGAGCTGATGTAGGTACAGACGTAGACAATGCACCATGCTCTTGAGATGATGCTGCGCCACAATCCGAGGTGGGGCTGCTCTAGTAGGTGCAACGGTGGAGGAACCAACCGCGGTGGTGAGCATGAACTGAATAGTAGTTGTTGTAGTCACCCAATGCATCCTCCTCAGACTGTCTCTCAAAGGTACAAGCACTAACATACATACCAAGAATGCAACGAGGAATATACTGAAATCTTTCCTGAATATCATGGTTCAAACCACCAAAAATCTATTCATTGTATCATCCTTAGATTCTTCTATGTCACAATGATGCATATAAGATTTGAACTTTGTAGTAAGCATGAACAGTGTTGTTGCCTTGTTTAAATTGTTCAAATTTACAAGCAATTCACCACGATAGTAAGGAGGAAAAATGTTGTCTCATTACATCTTTCAAATCTTTCCAAGTTGTGGGTTGGTTATCAATATTTTTCTTACAATGCACACTCCACCAAACTGAAGCAAAACCAAGAATGCTCTAGTGGCAGCTCAGATCAGCCAAGTTCAGAAAAGTCATGGTTACTAAAAACTTGTTCTACTTCAAACTCCCAAGCAAGATAAATAGCAGGATTAAATCTACCTCAAATGACTAAAGAGATAACTCGACCATGTGGTTGTGTAAAGGTCCCAACTCGTGATGGTGAAGATGTGTCCATCGCAAGAACTTCTATCTCCTGAATCCGTCATGATTAGTAGAAACAAGAAACAAAATTCCAGAATAATGTTCCTATGAACTACTAGGATGTGGTTGTAAAGTGCTCACAAGAAAGCAAATATCAATATCTTACAAGTTCTACCATGCGTAGACAGCAACCAGCGATGTCAAATAACTCAAGATTGTGTACATTGCAGTGAACATACGATACACGTGTAGAAATATGGAGCTGGGTTGGCTATATATGGTAGCAAAAGATTAGCAATAATCAATTCAGAGATGCAATGTTGAATAGACGCCATCGACGGTATCAGGCTGGTCCTAGGCTAGATCGACTAGAGACGCGAGCCTAGAACACTAATGAGGTCACGACGTAGCACAACTAGCATCAATCAAGGATACTAAGTAGCTCTCGACAGCAAGATATAAGTGAAGATCACAACCGCAAAGAAAGATAATGATGAAAACAACTCGCCAAGGTGATATACAACAACTCTCTCTCCAACTTTCCTCTTGAAAAGTTTGAGCCAATTTTATGATAAATTTTTCAAAGAATGCTACTAACTCAAGCTTTCCAATGCAAAAAGAATCACTCAATTCCAAGTTGATATGAGGAGTCAAAGAATTCTAAAACTAGCATGAAAAATTGGAACAAGCTGTGTTCACGAACTTGAGAGGGCAAAAGACCTATTTAGAAGCCGATTTTGAGATGTCAAATATTAAACTTGCTTCTGCAACTATTTAGATGCGCTCTGCCCTAGCTTCAATTTGAGTACTCACGAGCCAAAACGGACTTCGATGAGGAAGATACACCTGTTTTATCGAATGCAAAACAGATTCCAATCCGAATTGTGTACGAGATTGATTCTAGATAGATCCCATTTTTTTTCTCTTTTTTCTCACGCTTTCCCTTTCTTCTTTTTTCTTTTTTTTTCTTCTTTTTCTTTTTCTCTATCTTTTTTTTTCCTTCCAAGACAAACTAGATAAGATGCAGATGGATCAAAGATGTGAATGACCTCAACTATGATTATGACAATGAACAACAGAAAGCACGGTGGAAATTAATAGATGGGATGGTGGATGAAGGATAATGATAAATGCATGTATGACTAATGAATGAACTCAAACTCTAAAGGAACAAGACACTAAGACCAGAACGACACGACGATGCAACCGATAATTCAACTATGCAAGCAATGAATTGAAAATTGCAAAGGCTCGATGGCTTGGATAAAGGATGAACAGATCTAACTTTTTTGGCTTTTTCATGGACTGTAGGTATGAATGAAATGCGATCTAAACTATGAAATCAGAAATCTCACCGAGCAACTAAAACTGATACCACTTGATAGAGGCGAGGTGTCCCGATCTTCGATGAGATGATAACTATGGATTTGGTGAAGATGACTTTGACGATCCGACTACAAACGCACGAAATTGCGCTTTAGCAATCGCTAAACCAACTCCGAGAGGTTATTACCACGCCGAGCACAATCAACTCCGACCAAGGTCTATTCCTGCAAGCAATCGAACAAGCAAGAATATGATAAAAGCAATCTAAATATTAGTAGTATATATGAAGAATTGATAAAGGTGGGGATCCGGCGGTCTTGGTCTGGTCGTTGGACACAAACGGCATAACGGTTGCAATGGCTAACTTTAACTAAACAAATCCCAAGGAAAAGCTACTAGATGGATCTACTTATATAGGAGCAAAGGGCGGCCAAGGAGGTTGGAGGACGTCCCAAGGCAGCCTAAACTAACCCTAGGTCGTACAAGGCCAATGGGCCCAAGTTGGGGTGACGAACACCATTGGACTTGTAGTTTGACTTGGATTCTGTGCAGCGTCAGATTGTTTCGTCCATAGCTCAACACTCGGACGTATTTTAAGGTGATTCCAATTGTTCTATAAAGAGCATGAAATCTACTTTCCAACAAAAAAGAATCACCCAATTCGAGTCCGTATGAAAAGTTGTTGGCGTTTTGAGTCAGGTATGTCTGCAGTCCGAATCTGAATCCGTAACGTGAGAGACATGGACTCTATCTTCTGGCCCAAAAGTGACGTGAGAAGACTTTTGAACAGCACCTAAACTTCTCTTTTCCCTTATCTTCATATGTGGATTGTACAAATGTCCCATACACCTGCAATTAGACAAAACACAAAAGTATGTGAAATATTTTTGTTTTGGATAACATAAATATATTATTGAATAGTTCGCACTAGAAATCACCTGACAAATATGCATGTATGCACTATTTTTGGTCTTATCCAAGGTAGTCATGTCCTCATCACTTCGAGGATGGCATACTACTTGACACTTCTCCCGTGTGCATGCATAGGTATTTTTTGAACTTTACGGATGACGAGGAGGAGTGCATGCGCCAGGAACGACTACACCATCCGCGAGGGAAGCGTGGAAGAGAAGACGGATGCGAGCATCCTTCCATCATCCCCATGGACTCTACATCAACACCTACAACACCACAAGGACCGATGACTCGAGCACGCAAGAGCTCTTGAAACCGAGGTGACATCAATCTCTCACAACTCTCCTTCGATTCACATGAGACATGGTTACTACCTCAAACGGAAACTCTATGCATACTCAGCACCAAGGAGTCGACTATGAAGAGGCTAGGAAGCAAGGAGAATCGAAGCGGAAGACATACGCCAAGACGGAGAAGAGAAAGCACCAGACTAGGAGGCCGGATGATGCGGAGCATCCTTCCATCATCCCCATGGACTCTACATCAACACATCCAACCCCACAAGGACCTATGACTCGAGCACGCAAGAGCTCTTGAAACCGAGGTGACATCACTCCTCTCACAATTCTTCGATTCACATGGGACATGGTTACTACCTCAAACGGAAATGCTATGCATGCTTAGGTACCGAGGAGTCAACCTAGAAGAAGCTACACTCAAGAGGGACATCAAGAGCGAGAGGAGGATGAACCAACACGAGCGGTACTACCGCTTCCAGCCAAGCGGTACTACTCGCTGAGCCGAGCCAGCGGCACTACCGCCGAGATCCGCCTATGTCCACGAACCCGACAACCTGTGAATCGAACAGCTGAGAGCGTAAGGGCTGTATATATGGAGGAAGAGGGGGAGAATTTCGTGGCCCTTGGTGGAGGGGTCCGAAACTAACCATATCTCTCGTTTCCCCACACATACGGACTCTAAAAATAGCCTATACTAATGTATTTCTAAATTACATGGGCCTGGCCCAATAATAAGGTGACGCAGCACCTAGAATAGCCTCTGGACGAAATTTATGAAGTGGCATCTTGTATATTTCGTCCAAGGCTTCATGCACTCATTATGGTGGCTTCAAAGTCCTGAAATCATCACTTGTAACTCCATTCTTGTCCCCCTTGTGCATGCCATCATCTCCATGCTTGTTCTTGCTCCAATGTTCATCCTTCTTCAAGCTAGGCCCTTCATTTGTAAGCAAATCAAATGTATCCAATTTAGGCAGCATCATATTCTCATGAACATTAGAATCATTACCAAGAAACGAAAGTACCTGGTAATTTAGTTGGCGTCTTGTGAGCTCTAGTAATTGGTCCCAGATGTATAGCAGCAGGGGCTGTGGGTGTAACAATGGTATTGATGTCCTCATCATCCTCCCCTTCTTGAAATGAAGTCGTCCTCGACGGAAGTTCATCTTCCTCACCCAAATATGGCTTCAAATCTGCAATGTTAAAAGTGGGACTAACCCCAAAATCTGCAGGCAGCTCAAGTTTATATGCATTATTATTTACTTTCTCCAACACCTTAAAGGGACCAGTAGCACGTGGCATTAGCTTTGATTTGCGCAAATCAGGAAATCTATCCTTACGCAAATGTAACCAAACAAGATCTCCAGGTGCAAACACAACATGTTTTCTACCCTTATCTCCAGCAAGTTTATATTTAGCATTCATACGCTCAATGTTTTTCTAAGTTAACTCATGCATTTTTAAAATCAATTCAGCACGTTCTTTAGCATCAAAATTAACCTTCTCCGAAGATGGAAGAGGCAACAAATCAATAGGTGCACGAGGTAGGAAACCATACACAACTTCAAAAGGGCACATCTTAGTAGTAGAATGTAATAACGATTATAAGCAAATTCAATATGAGGCAAGCATTCCTCCCACATTTTCTTATTATTCTTTAGAACAGCCCTAAGCATAGTAGACAATGTTCTATTGACTACTTCAGTTTGTCCATCAGTTTGGGGGTGACAAGTAGTACTAAAAAGTAGTTTAGTCCCCAACTTAGCCCATAAACATCTCCAAAAGTGGCTAAGAAATTTAGTATCACGATCTGAAACAATAGTATTTGGCACACCATGCAATCGAATAATTTCACGAAAGAACAAATCAGCAACATTGACAAAGATCATCGCTTTTATGACATGGTATAAAGTGTGCCATTTTCGAGAATCTATCCACGACAACAAATATGCTATCCCTCCCCTTCTTTGTTCTAGGTAAACCTAAAACAAAGTCCATAGATATATCCTCCCAAGGAACACTAGGTACAGGCAAAGGCATATATAAACCATGAGGATTGAGTCGTGACTTAGCTTTTTGACATGTAGTGCAGCGAGCAATAAAACGCTCAACATCCCGTCTCATCTTTGGCCAAAAGAAATGTGTAGCAAGTACGTCCTCCGTCTTCTTCACGCCAAAGTGTCCCATTAGTCCTCCTCCATGCGCCTCCTGCAACAACAAAAGACGAACGGAGCTAGCTGGAATGCATAGCTTGTTAGCACGAACACAAATCCATCATTAACGACAAACTTGTTCCATGTTCTTCCTTCTTTACAATTCTGCAATACATCTTTAAAATCAGCATCATGCACATATTGATCTTTGATGGTCTCCAAACCAAATATTTTGAAGTCAAGTTGTGAAAGCATAGTATAGCGACGAGACAATGCATCAAGAATAACATTTTCTTTACCCTTCTTTTGTTTAATGACATAAGGAAAGTCTCAATGAATTCAACCCATTTAGCATGTCTACGATTCAGTTTAGCTTGACTTTTAATATGTTTCAAAGATTCATGATCGAATGTATAACAAATTCTTTGGGCCATAAATAATGTTGCCATGTTTCTAAAGTCCGAACAAGAGCATATAATTCTTTATCATAAGTAGAGTAATTCAGACTAGGCCCACTCAATTTTTCGTAAAAGTATGCAACAGGTTTGCCATCTTGTAATAACACATCTCTAATCCAATTCCACTAGCATCACATTCAAGCTCAAAAGTCTTATTAAAATCAGGAAGTTGGAGTAAAGGAGCATGTGTCAACTTAGCTTTCAATACCGTGAAGGCTTCTTCCCATGCGGTACCCCAAACAAAAGGCACATCCTTCTTTGTAAGCTCGTTGAGAGGTGCAGCAATGTTGCTGAAATCTCTCACAAAACGCCTATAGAAACCAGCGAGGCCAAGGAAACTCCTCACTTGTGTGACCGTTTTGGGCTGCGGCCAACTCTCAATAGCTTCAATCTTGGCTTTATCAACTTCAATTCCCTGTGGAGTAACAACATAGCCAAGAAAAGATACTCGGTCGGTGCAAAAGGTGCACTTCCCAAGGTTACCAAACAAACGTGCATCACGTAGAGCATTAAAAACAACACGTAAATGTTCCAAATGTTCTTCCAAAGATTTGCTATAAATCAAGATATCATAAAATAGACTACCACAAATCGTCCAATGAAAGCACGTAAAACTTCGTTCATTAATCTCATGAAAGTACTAGGTGCATTAGTTAACCCAAAAGGCATGACTAACCACTCATATAATCCAAACTTAGTTTTAAATGCTGTTTTCCATTCATCTCCCAATTTCATACGAATTTGATGGTATCCACTCGCAAATCAACTTTGGAGAATATTGTAGAGCCACTCAATTCATCAAGCATATCATCTAGCCTAGGAATAGGGTGGCGATAACGAATAGTAATATTATTGATGCCTCTACAATCAACACACATACGTGACGTACCATCCTTTTTCGGCACTAGAATAATAGGAACAGCACAAGGACTAAGGGATTCGCGTATATAACCTTTGTCGAGCAGCTCCATACTTGACGATAATCTCCTTCGTCTCCTCTGGATTGGTACGGTATGGTGCACGGTTGGGTAATGATGCACCGGAATTAAGTCAATTTGATGCTCAATCCCTCGAATAGGTGGTAATCCGGTGGCACATCTTGTGGAAAGATGTCGTGAACTCCTGCAAATGTTAGTGACAAGAGGGGCAAAGAGGAAGGCACGTCCTCGAATGAAAATAATGCCTCTTTGCACACAAAAACATAGCAAATAGATTTGCTAAAATCTAGCTCATCAATATCAGATTTGGTGGCAAGTAAACATGCAATTTTCAATTTAATTTCGAAGCAACAGAGATGGTTTATTATTAGGCTTCATGTGTTGCTCAAATTCTTTTGCCACAATCTGATTTTCACTCTTATTTTTCTCCTGTTTTGCTTTATTAGCTCTATTAATATCATCTTTCAAAATGGACTCGAGAGTCATAGGAAGCAAAGTAATATTTTTATCCTTATGAACAAGAGTATACTGATTGTTTCTACCATGGTGTACAGAATTTTTATCAAATTGCCATGGTCTACCAAGTAACAAGGAACATGCTTGCATAGGAACCACATCACAATCAACATAATCAGCATATGTAGAGATACTAAAATGCACACGAGCAACAAGACGTGTTACCTTCACCTTGCCGCTGTTGTTGAACCATTGGATGTAGTAAGGATGTGGATGTGGTCTTGTGGTGAGAGATAGCTTCTCCACCATCTCCATGCTAGCCAAGTTGTTGCAGCTCCCTCCATCTATGATGACGCGAATAGAACGTTCCTTCACAACTCCCTTTGTATGGAACAAATTATGCCTCTGATTTTGCTCAGCTTGTGTAACCGCACACTCAAAACATGTTGAGCAACTAAACATTCATACCACTTGATAGAGGCAAAGGTGTCCCGTCTTTCGATGAGATGGTGGATTTCGCTTTGGTGGAAGTCGACTTTGACGATCCGACTACGAAGTCACGAGGACCTCGCATATTAGCAATCGCTAAACCAACCCCGAGAGGTTATTGACCACGCCAGAAACGATCAACGACCACGAGGGTCTATTTCCTGCGAGCAAACGAAGAACAAGCAAGAAACTGAGATTGCAATCTGGATATTGCGAATATAAGATGAAAGCTTTATTGATCAAGGTGGGGTTACTGTGGCGCTTTTATGCAGTCGTTGAACACAAACGAAATGCACGAAGTTGCAGCTATGGCGAACTTTTGATCTAAACTAAACCCAAAGTCTAAACGGTGCCCTAAGGGCTGTATATATGGAGGAAGAGGGGGAGAATTTCGTGTCCCTTGGTGGAGGGGTCCAAACTAACCCTATCTCTTGTTTCCCACACATACGGACTCTAAAAATAGCCTATACTAATGTATTTCGAAATTACATGGGCCTGGCCCAATAATAAGGTGACGAAAGACCTAGAATAGCCTCTGGACGAAATTTATGAAGTGGCATCTTGTATATTTCGTCCAAGGCTTCATGCACTCATTATGGTGGCTTCAAAGTCCTGAAATCATCACTTGTAACTCCATTCTTGTCCCCCTTGCGCATGCCATCATCTCCATGCTTGTTCTTGCTCCAATGTTCATCCTTCTCCAAGCTAGGCCCTTCATTTGTAAGCAAAACAAATGTATCCAATTTAGGCAGCATCATATTCTCATGAACATTAGAATCATTACCAAGAAACGAAAGTACCTGGTAATTTAGTTGGCGTGCGCGAGCTCTAGTAATTGGTCCTGTATGTATAGCAGCAGGGGCTGTGGGTGTAACAATGGTATTGATGTCCTCATCAAAAATGGTCGTAATTTTGTCATTCGGAGTCCGTGTTGGACCCATAAGTACTGAAACTGCTCGCGGCGAGCACATGAATCCAAAAAATACTGCCCGCTTGCGCCAGGAGGCCCGGAGTACCCTCAAATTCAGCCTTAAGCAGGACTTTTTGGCCCTGAAAGTCAAAGAAATCATTCGTCATTGTTTTTCACACATGTTTCTAAACCCATTGGCACTTCCTTTTGAAGGAAATTCGAGAGATTATGTTGCTTATGGACATTAGCCCCCTGGTAGGGACAAACGTACCTTTCTGCCGATGCTCTATGATCCGGGCAATCTCATTTGGCCGTAAATTGAAGAAAATCCAGCGGCTATATGCCTGGTTCTCCTTGTTTTCGCCGCATGGCATGCTGTAACTCATGCGCGTGAAAGCCAAGAACAAAAGGGCATTCCTGGCATCGGTCAATATATATGTGGAAACGATATCTCCTCTGTAGAGGACAAGAAATTTTGGGGCAATCAGGCAAAAAGTGCATGAGAAAAAGAATTACTTTCAAGGACTGCCATAGAATGGACAAATGTTCACTAGAACGGTCATAATTTTGTCATTCGGAGTCTGTGTCGGACCCATAAGCACTCAAACTGCTCGTGGCGAGCGCGCGAATCCTAAAAATACTCCCTGCTTGCGCCAGGAGGCCCGGAGTACCCTCAAATTCAGCCTTAAGAAGGACTTTTTGGCCCTAAAAGTCAAAGAACATCATTCGTCGCTGTTTTTCAGACATGTTTCTGAACCCATTGGCACTTCCTTTTGAAGGAAATTCGAGAGATTATGTTGCCTATAGATATTAGCTCCCCTGGTAGGGACAAACGTACCTTTCTGCAGATGCTCTATGATCCGGGCTATCTCATTTGGCCGTAAATTGTAGAAAATCCAGCGGCTATATGCCTTATTCTTCTTGTTTTCGCCGGATGGCATGCTGTAACTCATGTGCGTGAAAGCCAAGAACAAAAGGGCATTCCTCGCATCGGTCAATATATATGTGGAAACGATATCTCCTCTATAGAGGACAAGAAATTTAGGGGCAATCAGGCAAAAAGTGCACGAGAAAATGAAGTACTTTCAAGGACTGCCATAGAGTGGACAGATGTTCACTAAAACGGTCATAATTTTGTCATTTGGAGTCCATGTCAGACCCATAAGTACTCAAACTGCTCGCGGCGAGCGCACAAATCCAAAAAATACTCCACGCTTCCGCCAGGAGGCCCGGAGTACCCTCAAATTCAGCCTTAAGCGGGACTTTTTGGCCCTGAAAGTCAAAGAACATCATTCGTCGCTGTTTTTTAGACAAGTTTCTGAACCCATTGGCACTTCCTTTTGAAGGAAATTCGAGAGATTATGTTGCTTATAGACATTAGCCCCCCTGGTAGGGACAAACATACCTTTCTGCAGATGCTCTATGATTCGGGCAATCTCATTTGGCCGTAAATTGAAGAAAATCCAGCAGCTATATGCCTTATTGTTGAGGACATGACTACCTTGGATATGACCAAAAATATTGCATACAAGCATATTTGTCAGGTGATTTCTGGTGCAAACTATTTAATAATCTATTTATGTTATCCAGAACAAACATACTTCACACACTTTTGTGTTTTGTCTAATTGCAGGTGTATGGGACATTTGTATAATCCACATATGAAGATAAGGGAAATGGAGAAGTTTAGGTGCTGTTCAAAAAGTCCTCTCACGTCACTTTTGGGTCAAGAGAAGATAGAGTCCATGTCTCTCACGTTCTGGATTGAGATTCGGACTGCACAGACATACCTGACTCAACACGCCAACAACTTTTTCATACGGACTCCGAATTGGGTGATTCTTTTTTTTGGAAAGTAGATTTCATGCTCTTTCCAACCCAATTGGAATCACCTTAAAATCCGTTCGGAGCGTTGAGTTATGGATGAAACAATCTGATGTCGCACTGAATCCGAGTCAAACTACAAGTCCAAAGGTGTTACATCACCCCAACTTGGGCCCATTGGCCTTGTACGACCTAGGGTTAGTTTTAGGCTGCCTTGGGACATCCTGCCACCTCCTTGGCCGCCACCCCTTGCTCCTATATAAGTAGATCCATCTATTAGCTTTTCCCTTGGGATTTGTTTAGTTAAAAGTTAGTCATTGCAACTTCGTGATGACTTTGACGATCCGACTACAAACGTGCACGACGTTGCGCCTTAGCAATCGCTAAACCAACTCCGAGAGGTTATTGACCACGCTAGAGCACAATCAACCTGACCACGAAGGTCTATTCCTCGCAAGCAATCAAGAACAAGCAAGAATATGATAAAAGCAATCTGAATATTGCGGTATATATGAAGTATTGATAAAGGTGGGGATCCGTAAGCGGTCTTGGTCAGTCGTTGGACGTAAACCGATGAGGACATCAATACCATTGTTACACCCACAGCCCCAAATGCTATACATCTTGGACCAATTACTAGAGCTCGCGCGCCAACTAAATTACCGGTACTTTCGTTTCTTTGTAATGATTCTAATGTTCATGAGAATATGATGTTGCTTAAATTGGATACATTTGTTTTGCTTACAAATGAAGGGCCTAGCTCGGAGAAGGATGAACATTGGAGCAAGAACAAGCATGGAGATGATGGCATGCGCAAGGGGACAAAACGGAGTTACAAGTGATGATTTCAGGACTTTGAAGCCACCCTAATGAGTGCATGAAGCCTTGGACGAAATATACAAGATGCCACTTCATAAATTTCGTCCAGAGGCTATTCTAGGTGTCACACACCTTATTATTGGGCCGACCCATGTAATTTCGAAATACATAAGTATAGGCTATTTGTAGAGTCCGTATGTGTGGGAAACAAGAGATAGGGTTAGTTTGGACCCCTCCACCAAGGGCCATGAAATTCACCCCTCTTCCTCCATATATACAGCCCTTAGGGCACCGTTTAGACTTTGGGTTTTGTTTAGATTAAAAGTTCGCCATAGCTGCAACTTCGCGCGTTTCCGTTTGTGTTCAACGACTGACAAAGGCGTCCACGTAACCCCACCTTGATCAATAAAGCTTTCATCTTATATTCGCAATATCCAGATTGCAATCTCAGTTTCTTGCTTGTTCTTCGCTTGCTCGCAGGAAATGACCTTCGTGGTCGAGTTGATCGTGCTCCGGCGTGGTCAATAACCTCTCGGAGTTGGTTTAGCGATTGCTAAGGCGCGACGTCCTCGCATGTTCGTAGTCGGATCGTCAAAGTCGACTTCCACCAAAGCGAAATCCACCATCTCATCGAAAGACTGGACACCTTTGCCTCTATCAGGTGGTATCAGATTTCCAGGTTGCTCGGTGAGATTTTACAGTTTTTCATCGTTTAGATCGAGTCTGTTCTTCATACCTACAGTCCACGAAAAAGCCACAAAAAAATTAGGGTTAGTTCATCATATCCAAACCAATCTGAGCCTTTGCATAATCTTTTCTGTATTTGCGTTGTTGAATTTGTGGTTGCATCGTCGTGTCTAGTTGCTGGTCTTAGAGTCTAGTCTTTTAGAGTTTCGAGTTCTGGTCATAAATTGTCACGCCGCCGCCGCACCATCATCATCGCCCCTGCCATCTACCACCACCGCTTATCCGCCACCGCTTCGAATCCGTATCCATATACCACCACCGCTATCATATACCACCACCGCTGCCATATCCTACCACCATATATCCACCACCAATCCAAGTCCCTTGCATATTAGGTTTGTTTTCGAGATCCATCTAATTTCCGATTCGTGTTTCCTTGTCTGAGTGGGTTTCGGATTCCAGCAATCTTTTGTCGTCCGTAGAAGAGGTTGGTTTCCAAAAAAAAAGAGTCCGGAAACCACCCTCCGTTTAGGCCCAAAATTTTCCGAAAACGCAATTGACAAAAAATTTCTGGCTATCCTATTTTTAGGTGTTTCTAAGCGTATTGAGACAGTCGCCGTTATAGAAAGTTTTTTTTGACCTGTTTCCAGTTTTTGGGTCCAGGCAGTCGAAAAAAAAAAAATTGGTCGAAAAAATTTCGTGCCCATCCTGTCAGTTTGACCTGGGAAGAGTTTTGAGACACTCGCCAGTATAGTGATTTTTCACAAAAAAAAAGAGCAGCGCAAAAAAAAAGAGGAGCGAAAAAAATCCAGAGTGTGCTTTTCCCTTGTTTACGTGCAGCACCGTGATTTTGTTAGTGTTCTAGGCTCACGTCTCTAGCACGGTCTAGCCTAGGACCAGCACAGTACCGTCGTGGAGTGTTTATTCAACTTTGCATCTCTGAATTGATTATTGCTGACCTTTTTTTTGCTACCATATTATAAGCCTTCCCAGCTCCACATACGTCTACGTCGTGCGTTTGATTCTCCCTGGTAATCGCTATATCCAAGCTTTGAGAGTTTTGACTACAACGGTTGCCGATCACCATCTGCTGCTGGGTAAGAACTGGAAGAATTTGAGTTTTGCTTGACGGGTTTGTGATACACCACCACCACTTCTTAGTAGTCTGTAGGATCATATTCTTGTGTGTTTCTATTTGCTGCTAACCATGGTAGGATCACAAGCCAATGAGACTGATTGGGAGAGCCTGACGAACAAACAGCTACATGATAAATTTCAGCAAATGATGAGTGGACAGGTGCAAGATGTGCTAAACAGATTTGACGAAGCCATGGAGAAGATAGATGGCATTGAGAAGACGTTTGAAACAAAGCTTGATAGCAAGTTTGATGAATTGCTCGCGCATATTCCACAACCACCGCCGGCTGCACCTATCGCACCTCTGCAACGACAACAACTACGCCCCCTTCCGAATCAGTATGGACGAGCTCAGCGTGTTCCTATTGAGCCAGGACAAAATTCTGGTGCCGCTGCTACTGTTGTTGGTGCTTCTTTGGCTCCTGCTACTGCTGCTGCTGGTACCGAGGAGGATGATGAGTATGCCGGCGATTATGAGGATGAGGTTGATCAAAATCAGAACTACGTGCAGCCACCAGCACCACCACCACCAGGTCGACCTCAAGTATTGATGTAGGGTGGAACCCTAATTCGTCGATCTTTCACGTTTGGAGGGGATCCTATGGGGGAAACACGAAGAACACGCGGAAGCACAAGGGGAATCACGGGGAAAACGAGAGAGAATCACTCAACCAACAAGGAATCGATCACATAAGTGCTAGATCAACATACACACATGAGATCCACAAGATACATAGTCAACTAGGGTAAGGATACAAAGGAACCGTTCATCTCCAAGAGGAGGCCTTGATGTTCTTCCCTAGATAGGGGTCTTGAATCCACAGGGGGATCTTCTCCTAAACGGAGGTCCTGATCTCCAAGGAGAAGTAACCGAGTGGATGAGCAAATGCTCTCACACAAATATGAGCTAATCCAATGCTAAGTCTCAAAGTGAGGAGAGGGGGTCCTATATATAGAGTTTGGGGCGAAGGGGTACATGGGCTCAGCCCAACACGCGCACACAGCCGCTGGCCGGATGATCCGGACGGGGGTCCGGATGATGCGGGCTGGTCTGGATGATCCGGGTGGAGGCCCGGATGAGCCAGAGGGTCGGCTGGTGGTCGCGCAGGGCCGGATGTCCGGCTGGTGGTCCGGACGTCCGGGCGGGTTCTGGATGATCTGGGTCGGGGCCTGGATGGTCCGGCTTCGGGGGAGAGCTTCTGTTGCCTTCGGTCACTTTAGCCGGATCGTCCGGACCAGGGTCCGGATCATCCGGGCTCTGTCCGAATCGTCCGGGCCTCCGTCCGGATCGTCCGGCCTCTATGGTCCTTGTTGCTTTCTCCTCTCCGTCTTCATGCGTGTCTTCCGCTTCCAGTTCTCCTTGCTCCCTAGCCTCTTCATGGTTGACTCCTTGGTACCTAAGTATGCATAGCATTTCCTTTTGAGGCAGTAACCATGTCTCATGTGAATCGAGAGGGAATTGTGAGAGGAGTGATGTCACCTCGGTTTTGAGAGCTCTTGCACGTGCTCGAGTCATAGGTCCTTGTGGGGTTGAATGTGTTGATGTAGAGTCCATGGGGATGATGGAAGGATGCTGATGCGGAGCATCCTACGGACATCACCATGTCAAGAGCCCATTTGTCAAGTGACACGTACGACATCTACTTCACACACACTAAGGTGAATCATCTCCTTTACACGTGCTCACTTGACCCCTTCGAGGATGGCATATGATAGAGGCGAGGGTGTCCCGATCTTTCGATGAGATGATAACTATCGATTTGGTGAAGATGACTTTGACGATCCGACTACAAACGTGCACGACGTTGCGCCTTAGCAATCGCTAAACCAACTCCGAGAGGTTATTGACCACGCCGGAGCACAATCAACCTGACCACGAAGGTCTATTCCTGCAAGCAATCGAAGAACAAGCAAGAATATGATAAAAGCAATCTAAATATTGCGAGTATATATGAAGAATTGATAAAGGTGGGGATCCGTAAGCGGTCTTGGTCTGGTCGTTGGACACAAACGAAGTACACGAAGTTGCAATGGCTAACTTTTAACTAAACAAATCCCAAGGGAAAAGCTACTAGATGGATCTACTTATATAGGAGCAAAGGGTGGCGGCCAAGGAGGTTGGAGGACGACCCAAGGCAGCCTAAAACTAACCCTAGGTCGTACAAGGCCAATGGGCCCAAGTTGGGGTGACGTAACACCATTGGACTTGTAGTTTTGACTTGGATTCTGGTGCAGCGTCAGATTATTTCGTCCATAGCTCAACACTCCGGACGTATTTTAAAGTGATTCCAATTGTGCTGGAAAGAGCATGAAATCTACTTTCCAACAAAAAAAGAATCACCCAATTCGGAGTCCGTATGAAAAAGTTGTTGGCGTTTTGAGTCAGGTATGTCTGTGCAGTCCGAATCTGAATCCAGAACGTGAGAGACATGGACTCTATCTTCTCTTGGCCCAAAAGTGACGTGAGAAGACTTTTTGAACAGCACCTAAACTTCTTCTTTTCCCTTATCTTCATATGTGGATTGTACAAATGTCCCATACACCTGCAATTAGACAAAACACAAAAGTATGTGAAGTATTTTTGTTTTGGATAACATAAATATATTATTGAATAGTTCGCACTAGAAATCACCTGACAAATATGCATGTATGCACTATTTTTGGTCTTATCCAAGGTAGTCATGTCCTCATCATCCTCCCCTTCTTGAAAACAAAGCCGTCCTCGGCGTTGCTTAATCTAAAATGTGGCTAACAAAAGAGACAAGGTGTACATGTTGTATATGTATACGTCATCCATTTTTACTTCCCTTGATTTTTGCATATATGACACATGAATAGATGAGTAACTTGCATAGTTCATAAAATCTAAAGCCAACAAATTAGCACAAGAACTAGAAGGCATGTATTGCAACTCAGTTTGCACATATAAGTGAAGCTCTTATTTATTTCAAAAGTTTGACAATGTTCATCATTAAACCATCCCAACATTGGTGAATAAACCTTATTTGAATCAAATTTACATGCTACAACATGCTTAGATAAGCAAACATGCAATGAGTCATTCGACACAGAATCATCACCAAGATTAGAGGTCATATCAAAATGATTAAACATTGATTCTTTTGCATCAACAGTTAATTCAATGGGTGTACTCAAAATTGTTGGTATTTCAGTTGTTTGATCACATGACGCATTCATGACAGTTTCAAGATTCTCTAAAATAGGTGATGTGCTCAAATCACCAGGTAACTCAACACATGATGCATTCAAGTTAACTACGGATGCATCATTCTCATGTAAAGTTATATCATCAATACCTTTATTTGTTACCTTGTCGCAAAGACGTAGCTGATGTAGGTACAGACGTAGACAATGCACCATGCTCTTGAGATGATGCTGCGCTCACAATCCGAGGTGGGGCTGCTCTAGTAGGTGCAACGGTGGAGGAACCAACCGCGGTGGTGAGCATGAACTGGAATAGTAGTTGTTGTAGTCACCCAATGCATCCTCCTGTATCTGTCTCTCAAAGGTACAAGCACGAACATACATACCAAGAATGCAACGAGGAATATACTGAAATCTTTCCTGAATATCATGGTTCAAACCACCAAAAATCTATTCATTGTATCATCCTTAGATTCTTCTATGTCACAATGATGCATATAAGATTTGAACTCTTTGTAGTAAGCATGAACAGTGTTGTTGCCTTGTTTAAATTGTTCAAATTTGCGAAGCAATTCACCACGATAGTAAGGAGGGAAAAAATGTTGTCTCATTACATCTTTCAAATCTTTCCAAGTTGTGGGTTGGTTATCAATATTTTTCTTACAATGCACACTCCACCAAACTGAAGCAAAACCAGAAATGCTCTAGTGGCAGCTCGTACTCGCTCAAGTTCGGAAAAGTCATGGTTACTAAAAACTTGTTCTACTTCAAACTCCCAAGCAAGATAAATAGCAGGATTAAATCTACCCTCAAATGACGGTAAAGAGATAACCTGACCATGTGGTTGTGTGTGCTGTCCCAACTCTCGTGATGGTGAAGATGTGTCCATCGTGCAAGAACTTCTATCTCCGAACTGTCATGATTAGTAGAAACAAGAAACAAAATTCCAGAATAATGTTCCTATGAACTACTAGGATGTGGTTGTAAAGTGCTCACAAGAAAGCAAATATCAATATCTTACAAGTTCTTACCATGCGGCGGTGGTGACAGCAACCAGCGATGTCAAATAACTCAAAGATTGTGTAAGGCGATTGCCGTGAACATACGTATACACGTGTAGAAATATGTGGAGCTGGGTTGGCTATATATGGTAGCAAAAGATTAGCAATAATCAATTCAGAGATGCAATGTTGAATAGACGCTCATCGACGATCTTGTCTGGTCCTAGGCTAGATCGGACTAGAGACGCGAGCCTAGAACACTAATGAGGTCACGACGTAGCACAACTAGCATCAATCAAGGATACTAAGTAGCTCTGGACAGCAAGATATAAGTGAAGATCACAACCGCAGTAAAGATAATGATGAAAAACAACTGCCAAGCAGGATATACAACAACTCTCTCTCCAACTTTCCTCTTGAAAAGTTTGAGCCAATTTTATGATAAATTCTTTCAAAGAATGCTACTAACTCAAGCTTTCCAATGCAAAAAGAATCACTCAATTCCAAGTTGATATGAGGAGTCAAAGAATTCTAAAACTAGCATGAAAAATTGGAACAAGCTGTGTTCACGAACTTGAGAGGGCAAAAAGACCTATTTAGAAGCCGATTTTGAGATGTCAAATATTAAACTTGCTTCTGCAACTATTTAGATGCGTCTCGTCTCTAGCTTCAATTTGAGTACTCACGGAGCCAAAACGGACTTCGTATGAGGAAGATACACCTGTTTTACTGAACAGTGCGCAAAACAGATTCCAATCCGAATTCAGGTACGAGATTGATTCTAGATAGATCCAATTTTTTTCCTCTCTCTTTTTTTCTCACGCTTTTTTCCCTTTTCTTCTCTCTCTTTTTCTTTTTTTTCTTTCCTTTTTTCTCTTTTTTTTTCTCTATCTTCTTTTTCTCCCTCTTTCCAAGACAAACTAGATAAGATGCAGATTGGATCAGGCGAAGATGTGAATGACCTCAACTATGATTATGACAATGAACAGTGCGTAGCACGTGGTGGAAATTAATAGATGGGATGGTGGACAGCGGAAGGGATAATGATGCAGCGGCGGCGTGACTAATGTGAACAGAACTCAAACTCTAAAGGAACAAGACACTAAGACCAGCAATCGACACGACGATGCAACCGATAATTCAACTATGCAAGCAATGAATTGAAAATTGCAAAGGCTCGATGGCTTGGATAAAGGATGAACAGATCTAACTTTTTTTGTGGCTTTTTCATGGACTGTAGGTATGAATGACAGATGCGATCTAAACTATGAAAAACTGTAAAATCTCACCGAGCAACCTGAAAACTGATACCACTTGATAGAGGCGAGGGTGTCCCGATCTTTCGATGAGATGATAACTATGGATTTGGTGAAGATGACTTTGACGATCCGACTACAAACGTGCACGAAATTGCGCCTTAGCAATCGCTAAACCAACTCCGAGAGGTTATTGACCACGCCGGAGCACAATCAACCTGACCACCAAGGTCTATTCCTGCAAGCAATCGAAGAACAAGCAAGAATATGATAAAAGCAATCTAAATATTGCGAGTATATATGAAGAATTGATAAAGGTGGGGATCCGTAAGCGGTCTTGGTCTGGTCGTTGGACACAAACGAAGTACAC
This sequence comes from Aegilops speltoides, assembly GCA_021437245.1. Lineage (NCBI taxonomy): Eukaryota > Viridiplantae > Streptophyta > Magnoliopsida > Poales > Poaceae > Aegilops > Aegilops speltoides. The sequence continues at coordinate 80,809 of JAHHZJ010003965.1, read as the reverse complement.
GAAGTTGCAATGGCTAACTTTTAACTAAACAAATCCCAAGGGAAAAGCTACTAGATGGATCTACTTATATAGGAGCAAAGGGTGGCGGCCAAGGAGGTTGGAGGACGTCCCAAGGCAGCCTAAAACTAACCCTAGGTCGTACAAGGCCAATGGGCCCAAGTTGGGGTGACGTAACACCATTGGACTTGTAGTTTGACTTGGATTCTGGTGCAGCGTCAGATTGTTTCGTCCATAGCTCAACACTCCGGACGTATTTTAAGGTGATTCCAATTGTTCTATAAAGAGCATGAAATCTACTTTCCAACAAAAAAAGAATCACCCAATTCGGAGTCCGTATGAAAAAGTTGTTGGCGTTTTGAGTCAGGTATGTCTGTGCAGTCCGAATCTGAATCCAGAACGTGAGAGACATGGACTCTATCTTCTCTTGGCCCAAAAGTGACGTGAGAAGACTTTTTGAACAGCACCTAAACTTCTCCTTTTCCCTTATCTTCATATGTGGATTGTACAAATGTCCCATACACCTGCAATTAGACAAAACACAAAAGTATGTGAAATATTTTTGTTTTGGATAACATAAATATATTATTGAATAGTTCGCACTAGAAATCACCTGACAAATATGCATGTATGCACTATTTTTGGTCTTATCCAAGGTAGTCATGTCCTCATCACTTCGAGGATGGCATACTACTTGACACTTCTCCCGTGTGCATGCATAGGTATTTTTTGAACTTTACGGATGACGAGGAGGAGTGCATGCGCCAAGGAACGACTACACCATCCGCGAGGGAAGCGTGGAAGAGAAGACGTGATGCGGAGCATCCTTCCATCATCCCCATGGACTCTACATCAACACCTACAACACCACAAGGACCGATGACTCGAGCACGTGCAAGAGCTCTTGAAACCGAGGTGACATCAATCCTCTCACAACTCTCCTTCGATTCACATGAGACATGGTTACTACCTCAAACGGAAACTCTATGCATACTCAGGCACCAAGGAGTCGACCATGAAGAGGCTAGGAAGCAAGGAGAATCGGAAGCGGAAGACATACGCGAAGACGGAGAAGAGAAAGCAACCAGGACCAGGGAGGCCGGATGATGCGGAGCATCCTTCCATCATCCCCATGGACTCTACATCAACACATCCAACCCCACAAGGACCTATGACTCGAGCACGTGCAAGAGCTCTTGAAACCGAGGTGACATCACTCCTCTCACAATTCCCTTTCGATTCACATGGGACATGGTTACTACCTCAAACGGAAATGCTATGCATGCTTAGGTACCGAGGAGTCAACCTAGAAGAAGCTACAGCTCAAGAGGGACATCAAGAGCGAGAGGAGGAGCTGCAGAGTCCAACACGAGCGGTACTACCGCTCCAGCCAAGCGGTACTACCGCTGAGCCGAGCCAGGCGGCACTACCGCTCGAGATCCGCCCTATGTCCGCCGAACCCGACAAACTCCAGGAATCGAACAGCGCCAGAGCGGTACTACCGCCCTCCCAAGCGGTACTACCGCTGAAGCACCTCAAGCGGTACTACCGCCCTCCCAAGCAGTACTACCATTGAAGCACCTCAAGCGGTACTACCGCCCTCCCGAAGCAGTACTACCGCCCTGCTGTGGTAGCGCGTTTGGGCCGAGGCCCATGTACTCGTTCGCCCCAACTTACCCCTTGGAGAACCTAGACTATAAATAGACCTCCCCCTCATCCTTTCTAGGGTTAGCATTGGATTAGCTCATATTTGTGTGTGAGAGCCTTTGCTCATCCACCGGTACTTCTCCACGGAGATCAGGACCTCCGTCTAGGAGAAGATCCATCGGATTCAAGACCCCTATACGGGAAGATCCCCTCGTGGATTCAAGACCTCCTCCGGGAGAAGAATGGCTACCTTTGTATCTTTTCCTTTGTTGATTTTGGACCATGTATCACTCGTGCTTCGATGATCTAGACCTTGTGTGATTGATCTCTTGTCGGTTGAGTGTCTCTCTCGTTTTTCTCCGTGATTTCCTCTCGTTCTTCCGCGCGTTCTTCGTGTTCCCTCCGTAGGATCCCCTCCAAACGTGAAAGATCGACGAATTAGGGTTCCACCCTACATCATATGGTATCATGAGCCACGTTGATCACGTTTTTGGAGCCCCTACCCCATGTTTTCTAGCTTGATTTTGTTGTTTTCGTCCTAAAACCCCGAAAATCCCCACAAAAATAGCCCCAAAATTTTTTGTGATTTGTTAGTTTGATGATGTTTTGTTGATTTTGATCCGTGGATTTGCTTGGTTTCGAGTCTATCTAGCATCCCCCCAAGTTTCCCCTCTTTCCATCCACAAAATCCATCAATTTTGACCCGAAATCACCCATTTCCGCCCCAAAATCGCTAAACAATTGAGCAGCCGAGAAAATCCGACCAGCGGTACTACCGCCCTAGAGAGCGGTACTACCGCTGTGACCTCGAGCGGTACTACCGCCCATGAACGGTACTACCGCCAGACCCTCCCAGCGAAATAGTCGAAAAAACCCGACGAGAGCGGTACTACCGCCCTTCCCAGCGGTACTACCGCCTGGCCATTTCCAGCTTTCCGAGTTTCACCATTTCCACCATAACGTCCACATCCGGAGTCCGATTTTCGCGTTCTTTAGCTCGTTGAGTAGCTATTGACATTCTCCATCCACCTAGATAGGTTGCAACACCATTGGACACCATCTAATTTTCCCAATATTGGCATCTTTGCCTAGGGCTTTCACCACATCATACACTATACCACCTCCGTTTTCCGCTACCACCATTGTTGCTTTTGTTCTTTGAGAATTTGAGTTGTGGTTCCCGTGTCCTATCGTGTTTCGGCTATATAGGTACGGTTCGACGTCAACATCACCACCGCTCATCTTCGCCAAGGACGGTAACCTCGACGACATCTTTGTCATCTCTCGCAATTGCATTGATAACCATCATAGCCCATCTTTTGCATTGCTTACCCATCGAGACTAGCCATTGAGTATTGCCGGCAACGTGACTTGTGCACATTAGGGATCATACTCCATAGCATACATACCATAGCATAGTGGTGCATATCTCGAGATCCACTTGTGTGTCACAAAGTTGTCATCGCATACACAATTGCTATCTTGGTTCGTGAAGTTTGCATAAGAAAAGAGCTCAAAAGAGAAAGAGCCACTCAAGCTTTTAAGCAAAAGAGAAAGATAAGCAAAGAGCTTATAAGCAAGAACCATAGCATCATACTACATTAAGATTGTCATATAAGATCATCTTGGATCATTGCACCGAAATACCATACATATAGCATACTTGGGATAGAGACCGTTGCATTTTTGCCTAGTAGGTTGTGCACAAGCTCCGTATCCGCCTATTGTGCAATCGTGCTAGCGTCTCTCTAGTATTGTGCAACAAGAGCATTTTCGTGGATTCCACATTTTGGCTCACTTTTGGTTTGCACAATCCCATTTATCTATTTGCGTGTGTGTTTCCATGTACCACTACTTGCTTGGTCTACTTGTTACATTTGCGAATTTGCGAATCTTCTTCAACATTTTTGAGTCAAGCTAACAATTGCAATCAATTTTGTGCCACCATCCTAACCAAGCTCCACCAAAAGCTTTTACTTGTGTAGGTGTGAGAATCGACAAGGATCGGTACCAATAGTGCTATTTCATTGTCCGCATTTGAGTGAACTTGATTCATCTTCAACTTCGGTCAAAGGTACATTGGTATTAGTTCTTCTCCTTCTACCACTCACAATTTGCTTGAAATGATGGATAGGCCAAGTTCTTCTACAAACCCACTCTTCATCGAGCAAGACGACGACATGTCATCATACGTCACCAAGAGCCACCTCTTCGGCGCGCAACGAGCTCTCCATCAAGAGCAACAAGCAATGAGCGAACGCATCGACAACCTCTCCACCGACTTGCGACTCTCGGAGAAGCGTTCAAGAGATTACTTCGACAACAAACTCGACGCGCACAAGAAAGAGAATGATGCAAGAATGGACGAGATCCGCGCCTTGTTGGTGAACCGGCGTACTTCTACATCTTCACACTCAAGACGGAGCCACTCAAGTCACCACTCCGACGACTCCTTCTCCGACACAAGTACACCGTCATCGAACATTCTTCGTCGAGCCGCGCGTCAAGACCGTCATGCATCTCGCAACCCGCTACACGACAAAAATCTCCAAGAGCAAGTTGATGAAGAAGTTCCTCGTCCTCAATCGAGCCAAATGGCGTTTGCTCAAGCTCAAGAACGACAACGTCTTCGCCACCAACAAGAACAAGAACGAGCGCGCCTACACCAAGAGCAACAAGACGCCGAGGCTCAACGTCTTCAACAACAACAACGAGAAGCACAAGCTCTTGAAGCGGAACGCGCCCTTCAAGCATCAACTCGAGCTCTCGCCAACCGCAATCGCGAAAGGCGCAATCAAGAGGAAGCACTTCGAGAAGAAATACAAGAGAGGAACTACCATCCGCGTGCGCAACGTCAAGCTCCTCAAGCTCATCCTCCACCTCAAGGTCAACAAGAGCAAGTTGATCATGGACTTCCTCCTCGCCAAGAGCAACATGAGGATGATTACCCTCCACGTCAAGAACGTCATCATCACCATCGACCTCAAAACAATGAAGAACATCGCTATAGAAAGCTCAAGTTCACAATGCCCAAGTTCAATGGAACCAATGATCCCGAAGAGTACCTCTCATGGGCATTGAAGGTCGACAAAATCTTTCGTTTGCACAACTATGAGGAAGAGAAGAAGATCGCTATGGCATCACTTGAGTTCCAAGACTATGTGCTCATATGGTGGGAACAAGTCCTTGAGCGCCGACAAGCAAGAGGTGAACCTCCAATCACCACTTGGGCCCAAATGAAGGATGTCATGAGAGCACGTTTTGTGCCCACCTACTACAACCGTGATCTCTTCAAGAAGCTACAACTCCTCAAGCAAGGAACAAAGAGTGTTGAAGAATACTACAAAGAAATGGAGATTGCCATGATTCGAGCCAATGTCAAGGAAGATGATGAGCAAACAATGGCACGATTCTTGAATGGACTCAATCATCCCATCAAGAAGATCGCCGACTTCCAACCCTACTCCAACCTCATTGAGCTCGTGCATCAAGCTACAAAGGTGGAACGTCAAGTACAAGATGACTTCAAGTACGCCAAGTACTCCTCCAAGATACACGGCTTCTCCAACAACCAAGCTTCAACAACTACTCCAACTTCGACATCAATCAAGCCTTCTCCAAGCAACGACGACAAGTCAAGTTACAAGAAAACTTCCACAAGTTCAAGTCGTCTTCCTCCTACTACAAGCAAATTCAAGCCGCGTGCTTCATCATCTACTCCAACCGATGAGACCGTCAAGACAAGCTCCTTCAAGTGTTTCACTTGCGGCGGCCGAGGCCACAAGTCCTATGAATGCACCAACAAGCGCACCATGATCCTCAACGACGATGGCACATACGACTCAATGAGTGAAGATGAAATGGAAGCTATTGAGCAAGTGGCCATGCACCGGCGCGTGAACGAGGATGAAGATGATCAAGTCTTTTGTGATGAAGATACGAGCCCCGCTCTCGTTGTCTCCAAGGTCTTGACACTTCAACATCACCAAGAAGAAGACCAACGATGCCATATCTTCCATACAAAGGCCGGCATCAATGGGAGATCCGTCAAGGTCATCATCGATGGAGGTAGTTGCCACAACTTGGCAAGCGAAGAACTATGCTCCAAGCTCCAATTGGTCAAGAAGAAGCATCCGCAACCATACAAGGTTCAATGGCTAAGTGACTCCGGCACTATACGAGTTGAGCATACGGTCCAAGTATCCTTCAAAATAGGTGCATATGAAGACACTTTGGAGTGTGATGTGGTCCCAATGACCGTTTGCCACCTCCTCCTTGGTCGGCCATGGCAATTCGACCGTGGTGTCTACCACAATGGGCGTACAAACCACTATAGCTTCAAGATGAAAGGCAAAGAATATGTCCTACGACCCATGTCTCCTAGTCAAGTGATTGCCGACAAACAAGCCACCAACCAAAGAGAGAAAAGTGAGAAAGTGAGCCACCAAAAAGTGAGTGAGAGCCACAAGCCAAATTTGAGTGCCTCTTCGCCTAGAGAGAAAAACCTCATACTATTCGCCACCAAACATGAGATGAGAGAAGTGTGTGAGAACCCATCGAGTGTGATGCACTTTGTCCTAGTGTGCAAGGATGGAGAAGCACAAACTAACACCACTCATGAGCTACCTTTGGTGTTTCAATCTCTTTTGCAGGAATTTCAAGATGTTTTCCCCGATGAGCTACCTCCGGGTCTACCTCCTCTACGAGGCATTGAGCATCGAATCGACCTCATTCCCGGAGCACCACTTCCAAACAAAGCTCCATACCGTGTCAATCCCGAAGAAACCAAGGAGATTCAACGGCAAGTACAACAACTACTCGACAACGGTCATGTACGTGAAAGCTTAAGCCCTTGTGTCGTGCCCGTTATACTTGTGCCTAAACCCGATGGAAGTTTCCGCTTGTGCTCCGATTGTAGACCCATAAATGCTATCACCGTGCGCTATAGGCATCCCATTCCTCGCTTAGATGATATGCTTGATGAACTTAGTGGAGCCAACTTTTCTCAAAATTGATCTTAAAAGTGGCTATTATCAAATCCGCATTCATGAGGGTGATGAATGGAAAACTGCTTTCAAAACAAAATTTGGCTTATATGAATGGTTGGTTATGCCCATGGGTTCGTCGGAAGCTCCCGGAACTTTTGTGCGTCTTATGCATCATGTACTTCGCCCATACATTGGAATATTTGTTGTGGTTTACTTCGATGACATTCTTGTGTTTAGCAAAACCATGAAAGAGCATCTTGATCACGTTAAGCTTGTTTTGCAAACACTTCGAAAGGAAAGTCTTTATGCAAACTTGAAGAAATGCACTTTTGGAGTTGACAAAGTGGTTTTCTTGGGTTTCGTTGTCTCCTCCAAGGGTGTCCATGTTGATGAAACTAAGATCAAAGCAATTAAAACTTGGCCCCAACCCAGCAATTTGCAACAAGTGCGAAGTTTCCTTGGTCTTGCAGGTTTTTATCGCCGCTTTGTGAAAAACTTTAGCACTATTGCAGCCCCTTTGCATGCTTTGAGTAAGAAGAATACTCCTTTTGTTTGGGGACCTTTGCAATCAAACGCTTTTGATGAGCTCAAGTCTTTGCTTACTCATGCTCCAATTCTTGCTTTGCCCAATTTTGACAAAACTTTTGAGGTCCATTGTGATGCAAGTGGTACCGAATTGGCGGAGTTTTGATGGCAAGAAAAACGAGTCATTGCTTATTTTAGTGAAAAACTCTCCGTGCTCAACTTAACTATCCCGTGTATGACAAAGAATTGTATGCTTTAGTGCGTGTGCTAAATGTTTGGGAACATTATCTTAGACCTCATGAGTTTGTCATCCATACCGATCATGAAACGCTTAAGTACTTAAAAGGTCAAACTAAATTGAACAAGCGTCATGCCAAATGGAGTGAATTTATTGAATCTTTTCCATATGTGATCACGTACATTAAGGGCAAGGAAAATGTAGTTGCCGATGCACTTTCACGCATATGCACGCTTGTCACCCAACTTGAGTTGAATGTTATTGGCTTTGAGCACATAAAAGATTTGTATGCTAGTGATCCATCTTTTGCACCTCATTATGCTAAATGTTTGACGCATACATCTTGGGAACAATATTACCTCAAGGATGGTTATCTTATGAGAGCTAACAAACTATGCATTCCCGAGTCTTCTCTTCGTTTGCTACTTTTGCAAGAGGCTCATGGAGGTGGACTCATGGGACATTTTGGACGCGACAAGACCTTCGCCACGCTCTCCAAGAACTACTTTTGGCCAAAGATGTTTCGAGACGTCTCGCGCTTCACCACCCGATGCTCTACATGCCGCAAAGCTAAGTCAAAAGCTCAATCTCATGGTCTTTACATGCCTCTTCCTATTCCTTATCAACCTTGGGAAGACATTAGCATGGACTTTGTACTTGGTTTGCCTAGAACTCAAAATGGAAAGGATTCCGTGTTTGTTGTTGTGGACCGATTTTCTAAGATGGCACATTTCATTCCTTGCAACAAGGTAGACGATGCTTCACATATTGCAAATCTCTTTTGTAGGAAATCTTGCGCCTTCATGGAGTATCAAGACAATCGTCTCCGACCGCGACGTCAAGTTCTTGAGTTACTTTTGGAAGACTCTATGCGCCAAGCTCGGAATCAAGCTCTTGTTCTCATCTGCATACCATCCTCAAACCGACGGCCAAACGGAGGTGACGAACCGAACTCTCTCCACTCTACTTCGCGTGTTGATCAAGAAGAACATCAAGGAGTGGGAAGCATGTCTACCCATCGCCGAGTACGCCTACAACCGTGCAAGACATTCGACTACCGGCAAGTCCCCCTTCGAGGTCGTCTACGGCTTCAACCCATTGTCCCCATTGGACATTCTACCTCTTCCTCTACAAGAGCGCACCAACCTCGACGCAAGTGCCCGTGCAAGCTACATCAAGAAGATGCATGAAGATACAAGACACACCATCGAGCGCCAAGTACAACGACTAACGACCAAGCTCAACATCAACAAGCAACCCATGATCTTCAACATAGGCGATCTCGTGTGGCTACACCTTCGCAAGGAACGCTTCCCCAACGAACGCAAGTCCAAACTTCTACCTCGAGCCGATGGACCCTTCAAGGTGCTAGCACGCTACAACAACAACGCCTACAAGCTCGAAATACCAAGCGACAAGTACAACGTGAGCGACACCTTCAACATCAAAGACCTCTCGCCTTTCCATGGTGATGAAGATCTTGATCCGAGGTCGGATCCTTTCAAGGAGGGATATGATGCGAGCATCCTTCCATCATCCCCATGGACTCTACATCAACACATCCAACCCCACAAGGACCTATGACTCGAGCACGTGCAAGAGCTCTTGAAACCGAGGTGACATCACTCCTCTCACAATTCCCTTTCGATTCACATGAGACATGGTTACTACCTCAAACGGAAATGCTATGCATGCTTAGGTACCGAGGAGTCAACCTAGAAGAAGCTACAGCTCAAGAGGGACATCAAGAGCGAGAGGAGGAGCTGCAGAGTCCAACACGAGCGGTACTACCGCTCAGCCAAGCGGTACTACCGCTGAGCCGAGCCAGCGGCACTACCGCTCGAGATCCGCCCTCGTCCGCCGAACCCGACAAACTCCAGAATCGAATAGCGCCAGAGCGGTACTACCGCCCTCCCAAGCGGTACTACATTGAAGCACCTCAAGCGGTGCTACCGCCCTCCCGAAGCGGTACTACCATGAAGCACCTCAAGCGGTACTACCGCCCTCCCGAAGCAGTACTACCGCCCTGCCTGTGTGTAGCGTTTGGGCGAGGCCCATGTACTCGTTCGCCCCCAACTTACCCCTTGGAGAACCTAGACTATAAATAGACCTCCCCCTCATCCTTTCTAGGGTTAGCATTGGATTAGCTCATATTTGTGTGTGAGAGCCTTTGCTCATCCACCGTTACTTCTCCACGGAGATCAGGACCTCCGTCTAGGAGAAGATCCATCGGATTCAAGACCCCTATACGGGAAGATCCCCTCGTGGATTCAAGACCTCCTCCGGGAGAAGAATGGCTACCTTTGTATCTTTCCTTTGTTGATTTTGGACCATGTATCACTCGTGCTTCGATGATCTAGACCTTGTGTGATTTATCTCTTGTCGGTTGAGTGTCTCTCTCGTTTTTCTCCGTGATTTCCTCTCGTTCTTCCGCGCGTTCTTCGTGTTCCCTCCGTAGGATCCCCTCCAAACGTGAAAGATCGACGAATTAGGGTTCCACCCTACATCACCGGACGATCCGGACAGAGGCCCGGACGATCCGGACAGAGCCCGGATGATCCGGACCCCGGTCCGGACGATCCGGCTACAGCGACCGAAGGCAACAGAACCTCCCTCCCGAAGCCGGACCATCCGGACCAGCCCGGATCATCCGGACCGTCGTCCGGATCATCCGGCCAGCGCCTGCGTGCGCGTGTTGGGCTGAGCCCATGTACCCCTTCGCCCCAGACTCTATATATAGGACCCCCTCTCCTCACTTTGAGACTTAGCATTGGATTAGCTCATATTTGTGTGTGAGAGCCTTTGCTCAACCACCGGTACTTCTCCTCGGAGATCAGGACCTCCGTCTAGGAGAAGATCCATCGGATTCAAGACCCCTACCTAGGGAAGATCCCCTCGTGGATGCAAGACCTCCTCCGGGAGAAGAACGGCTACCTTTGTATCTTTCCTTTGTTGATTTTGGACCATGTATCACTCGTGCTTCGATGATCTAGACCTTGTGTGATTGATCTCTTGTCGGTTGAGTGCCTCTCTTGTTCTTCCCCGTGATTTCCTCTCGTTCTTCCGCGCGTTCTTCGTGTTCCTCCGTGAGGATCCCTCCAAACGTGAAAGATCGATTTAATTAGGGTTCCACCCTACATCATATGGTATCATGAGCCACGTTGATCACGTTTTTGGAGCCCCTACCTCGTGATTTCTAGCTTGATTTTGTTGTTTTCGTCCTAAAAACCCGAAAACCCCCACAAAAATACCCCCAAAATTTTTTGTGATTTGTTAGTTTTGATGATGTTTTGTTGTTTTTGATCCGTGGATTCGGTGTGTAACTCGTGGATCTTGTGTTTCCCCACCTTCTCCCCCTCGAAATCCACCTAAAATCCCCGAAATCGTCAAATTCCACCCCATTTTCGAGTTCTTCCCGAGCCATTCCCGTGCGTGGTTGACCTGCCCGGATCATCCGGACCAAGTCCCGGATCATCCGGACTCGCCCGGATCATCCGGCTCCTGGCCCGGATCATCCGGCTTCCTCTGCCGAAACTGCAGATTCTGCAGCCCACATCCACCACCACCACCATCCACACACATATACACCTTCCCCACCCTATCCACCACCATTTCCACTTGCCAAACCCGAAGACTCAACCTCCATACTACCATTCGATTTTGAGTTCGACAATTTGAGTGAGATTTCCGTGTCCTTTTGTGTTTCGGCTATCTAGGCGCGGTGTGACATCAACAACAAACGCTCATTTTGGTTGGCTACTCATCTTCGCTACGGACGGTAACATCGACGACATCTTTGTCATACCTTGCAATTGCATTGATAACCATCATTACCATCTTTTGCGTTGCTTACCCACCGAGACTAGCCTTTGAGTATTGCCGGCAACGTGACTTGTGCACATTAGTTGCATACACCATATCATACATACAATCGAGGTGCATATCTCAAAATCAACTTGTGTGTCACAAAGTTGTCATCGCATACACAATTGCTATCTTAGTTTGTCAAGTTTGCATAAGAAAAGAGCTCAAAAGAGAAAGAGCCACTCAAGCTTTTAAGCAAAGAGGAAAGATAAGCAAAGAGCTTATAAGCAACAAGCATAGCATCATACAACATTAAGATTGTCATATAAGATCATCTTGGATCATTGCACCGAAATACCATACATATAGTATACTTGGGATAGAGATCGTTGCATTTTTGCCTAGTAGGTTGTGCACAAGCTCCGTATCCGCCTATTGTGCAATCGTGCTAGCGTCTCTCTAGTATTGTGCAACAAGAGCATTTTCGTGGATTCCACATTTTGGCTCACTTTTGGTTTGCACAATCCCATTTATCTATTTGCGTGTGTTTCCGTGTACCACTACTTGCTTGGTCTACTTGTTGCATATGCGAATTTGCGAATCTTCTTCAACATTTTTGAGTCAAGCTAACAATCGCAATCAATTTTGTGCCACCATCCTAACCAAGCTCCACCAAAAGCTTTTACTTGTGTAGGTGTGAGAATCGACAAGGATCGGTACCAATAGTGCTATTTCATTGTCCGCATTTGAGTGAACTTGATTCATCTTCAACTTCGGTCAAAGGTACATTGGTATTCATTCTTCTCCTTCTACCACTCACAATTTGCTTGAAATGATGGATAGGCCAAGTTCTTCTACAAATCCTCTCTTCATCGAGCAAGACGACGACATGTCATCATACGTCACCAAGAGCCACCTCTTTGGCGCGCAATGAGCTCTCCATCAAGAGCAACAAGCTTTGAGCGAACGCATCGACAACCTCTCCACCGACTTGCGACTCTCCAAGAAATGTACATGAGATTACTTCGACAACAAACTCGACGAGCACAAGAAAGAGAATGATGCAAGAATGGACGAGATCCGCGCCTTGTTGGTGAACCGGCGTACTTCTACCTCTTCACACTCAAGACGGAGCCACTCAAGTCGCCACTCCGACGACTCCTTCTCCGACACAAGTACACCGTCATCGAACATTCTTCGTCGAGCCGCGCGTCAAGACCGTCATGCATCTCGCAACCCGCTACACGACAAGAATCTCCAAGAGCAAGAAGTTCCTCGTCCTCAATCGAGCCAAATGGCGTTTGCTCAAGCTCAAGAACGACAACGCCTTCGCTACCAACAAGAACAAGAACGAAGCGCGCCTACACTAAGAACAACAAGACGCCAAGCTCAACGTCTTCAACAACAACAACGAGAAGAACAAGCTCTTGAGGCGGACGCGCCTTCAAGCATCAACTCGAGCTCTCGCCAACCGCAATCGCGAAAGGCGCAATCAAGAGGAAGCCCTTCGAGAAGAAATACAAGAGAGGATCTACCATCCACGTGCGCAACGTCAAGCCCAACAAGCTCCTCCACAAGCTAATCAAGCTCAACCTCAACCTCAAGGTCAACAAGAGCAAGTTGATCATGGACTTCCTCCTCACCAAGAGCAACATGAGGATGATTACCATCCACGTCAAGAATGTCATCATCAACATCGACCTCAAAACAATGAAGAACATCGCTATGGCAAGCTCAAGTTCACAATGCCCAAGTTCAATGGAACCAATGATCCCGAAGAGTACCTCTCATGGGCATTGAAGGTCGACAAAATCTTTCGTTTGCATAACTATGAGGAAGAGAAGAAGATCGCTATGGCATCACTTGAGTTCCAGGACTATGTGCTCATATGGTGGGAACAAGTCCTTGAGCGCCGACAAGCAAGAGGTGAACCTCCAATCACCACTTGGGCTCAAATGAAGGATGTCATGCGAGCACGTTTTGTGCCCACCTACTACAACCGTGATCTCTTCAAGAAGCTACAACTCCTCAAGCAAGGAACAAAGAGTGTTGAAGAATACTACAAAGAGATGGAGATTGCCATGATTCGAGCCAATGTCAAGGAAGATGACGAGCAAACAATGGCACGATTCTTGAATGGACTCAACCATCCCATCAAGAAGATTGCCGACTTCCAACCCTACTCCAACCTCATTGAGCTCGTGCATCAAGCTACAAAGGCGGAACGACAAGTGCAAGATGACTTCAAGTACACCAAGTACTCATCCAAGACATACGACCTCTCCAACAACCAAGCTTCAACAACTACTCCAACTTCGACATCAACCAAGCCTTTCCAAGCAACGACGACAAGTCAAGTTACAAGAAAACTTCGACAAGTTCAAGTCGTCCTCCTCCTACTACGAGCAACTCCAAGCCGCGTGCTTCATCATCTACTCCAACCGATGAGACCGTCAAAACAAGCTCCTTCAAGTGTTTTACTTGCGGCGCCGAGGCCACAAGTCATATGAATGCACCAACGACGATGGCACCTACGACTCAATGAGTGAAGATGAAATGGACGCTATTGAGCAAGTGGCCATGCACCGGCGCATCAACGAGGATGAAGATGATCAAGTCTTTTGTGATGAAGATACAAGCCCCGCTCTTGGTGTCTCCAAAGTCTTGACACTTCAACATCAGCAAGAACAAGACCAACGATGCCACATCTTCCACACAAAGGCCGGCATCAATGGGAGATCCGTCAAGGTCATCATCGATGGAGGTAGTTGCCACAACTTGGCAAGCGAAGAACTATGCTCCAAGCTCCAATTGGTCAAGAAGAAGCATCCGCAACCATACAAGGTTCAATGGCTAAGTGACTCCCGCACTATACGAGTTGAGCATACGGTCCAAGTATCCTTCAAAATCGGTGCATATGAAGACACTTTGGAGTGTGATGTGGTCCCAATGACCGTTTGCCACCTCCTCCTTGGTCGGCCATGGCAATTCGACCGTGGTGTCTACCACAATGGGCGTACAAACCACTATAGCTTCAAGATGAAGGGCAAAGAATATGTCCTACGGCCCATGTCTCCTAGTCAAGTGATAGCCGACAAACAAGCCACCAACCAAAGAGAGAAGAGTGAGAAAGTGAGCCACCAAAAAGTGAGTGATAGCCACAAGCCAAATTTGAGCGCCTCTTCGCCTAGGGAGAAAAACCTCATACTATTCGCCACCAAATATGAGATGAGAGAAGTGTGTGAGAACCCATCGAGTGTGATGCACTTTGTCCTTGTGTGCAAGGATGGAGAACCAAAAACTAACACCACTCATGAGCTACCTTTGGTGTTTCAATCTCTTTTGCAGGAATTCCAAGATGTTTTCCCCGATGAGCTACCTCCGGGTCTACCTCCTCTTCGAGGCATTGAGCATCGAATCGACCTCATCCCCGGCGCCACTTCCAAACAAAGCTCCCTACCGTGTCAATCCCGAAGAAACCAAGGAGATTCAACGGCAAGTACAACAACTCATCGACAACGGTCATGTACGTGAAAGCTTAAGCCCTTGTGCCGTACCCGTTATTCTTGTGCCTAAGCCCGATGGAAGTTTCCGCTTGTGCTCCGATTGTAGACCCATAAATGCTATCACCGTGCGCTATAGGCATCCCATTCCTCGCTTAGATGATATGCTTGATGAACTTAGTGGAGCCAACTTTTTCTCAAAAATTGATCTTAAAAGTGGCTATTATCAAATACGCATTCATGAGGGTGATGAATGGAAAACTGCTTTCAAAACAAAATTTGGCTTATATGAATGGTTGGGTTATGCCTATGGGTTTATCGGAAGCTCCCAGAACTTTTGTGCGCCTCATGCATCATGTACTTCGTCCATACATTGGAATCTTTGTTGTGGTTTACTTCGATGATATTCTTGTGTTTAGCAAAACCATGAAAAAACATCTTGATCATGTTAAGCTTGTTTTGCAAACGCTTCGAAAGGAAAGTCTTTATGCCAACTTGAAAAAATGCACTTTCGGCGTTGACAAAGTGGTTTTCTTGGGTTTCGTTGTCTCTTCTAAGGGTGTCCATGTTGATGAAACTAAGATCAAAGCAATTAAAACGTGGCCCCAACCCACCAATTTGCAACAAGTGCGAAGTTTCCTTGGTCTTGCAGGTTTTTATCGCCGCTTTGTGAAAAACTTTAGCACTATTGCAGCTCCTTTGCATGCTTTAAGTAAGAAGAATACTCCTTTTGTTTGGGGACCTTTGCAATCAAACGCTTTTGATGAGCTCAAGTCTTTGCTTACTCGTGCTCCGATTCTTGCTTTGCCCAATTTTGACAAAACTTTTGAGGTCCATTGTGATGCAAGTGGTACCGGAATAGGCGGAGTTTTAATGCAAGAAAAATGAGTCATTGCTTACTTTAGTGGAAAACTATCCGGTGCTCAACTTAACTACCCCGTGTATGACAAGGAATTATATGCTTTAGTGCGTGTGCTACATGTTTGGGAACATTATCTTAGACCTCATGAGTTTGTCATCCATACCGATCATGAAACACTTAAGTACATGAAAGGTCAAACTAAATTGAACAAGCGTCATGCCAAATGGAGTGAATTTATTGAATCTTTTCCATATGTGATCAAGTACATTAAGGGCAAGGAAAATGTAGTTGCCGATGCACTTTCACGCATATGCACGCTTGTCACCCAACTTGAGTTGAATGTTATTGGCTTTGAGCACATCAAAGATTTTTATGCTAGTGATCCATCATTTGCACCTCATTATGCTAAGTGTTTGACGCATACATCTTGGGAACAATATTACCTCAAGGATGGTTATCTTATGAGAGCTAACAAACTATGCATACCCGAGTCTTCTCTTCGTTTGCTACTTTTGCAAGAGGCTCATGGAGGTGGACTCATGGGACATTTTGGACGCGACAAGACCTTCGCCACGCTCTCCAAGAACTACTTTTGGCCCAAGATGTTTCAACACGTTTCACGCTTCACCACCCGATGCTCAACATGCCGCAAAGCTAACTCAAAAGCTCAATCTCATGGTCTTTACATGCCTCTTCCTATTCCTTATCAACCTTGGGAAGACATTAGCATGGACGTTGTACTTGGTTTGCCTAGAACTCAAAATGGAAAGGACTTCGTATTTGTTGTTGTGGACAGATTTTCCAAAATGGCACATTTCATTCCTTGCAACAAAGTCGACGATGCTTCACATATTGCAAATCTATTTTGTAGGGAAATCTTGCGCCTCCATGGAGTACCAAAGTCAATCGCTCCGACCATGACGTCAAGTTCTTGAGTTACTTTTGAAAACTCTTTGCGCCAAGCTCGAATCAAGCTCTTGTTCTCCTCCGCATACCATCCTCAAACCGACGGCCAAACGGAGGTGACAAACCGGACGCTCTCCACTCTACTTGGCGTGTTGATCAAGAAGAACATCAAGGAGTGGGAGGCGTGTCTACCCATCGCCGAGTACGCCTACAACCGCGCAAGACATTCGACGACCGGCAAGTCCCCCTTCGAGGTCATCTACGGCTTCAACCCATTATCCCCATTGGACATCCTACCTCTACCTCTACAAGAGCGCACCAACCTTGACGCAAGTGCCCGTGCAAGCTACATCAAGAAGATGCATGAAGATACAAGAAACACCATCGAGCGCCAAGTACAACGACTAGCGACCAAGCTCAACATCAACAAGCAACCCATGATCTTCAACATAGGCGATCTCGTGTGGCTACACCTTCGCAAGGAACGCTTCCCCAACGAACGCAAGTCAAAACTTCTGCCTCGAGCCGATGGACCATTCAAGGTGTTAGCACGTTACAACAACAATGCCTACAAACTCGACCTACCAAGCGACAAGTACAACGTGAGCGACACCTTCAACGTCAAAGACCTCTCGCCTTTCCATGGTGATGAAGAACTAGATCCGAGGTCGGATCCTTTCGAAGGGAGGGGATATGATGCGGAGCATCCTTCCATCATCCCCATGGACTCTACATCAACACCTACAACACCACAAGGACCGATGACTCGAGCACGTGCAAGAGCTCTTGAAACCGAGGTGACATCAATCCTCTCACAACTCTCCTTCGATTCACATGAGACATGGTTACTACCTCAAACGGAAACTCTATGCATACTTAGGCACCAAGGAGTCGACCATGAAGAGGCTAGGAAGCAAGGAGAATCGGAAGCGGAAGACATACGCGAAGACGGAGAAGAGAAAGCAACCAGACCGTGGAGGCGGACGATCCGGACAGAGGCCGGACGATCCGGACAGAGCCGGATGATCCGGACCCGGTCCGGACGATCCGCTTCTGGCGATCAAGGCAAGAGAACCTCCTCCGGCCGGATCATTCGGACCCGGCCGGATCATCCGGACCCGCCGGACGTCCGGACCCCGGCCGGACATCCGCCCGTCGCCGTCACCGAAAGCAGCGGACCATCCGGGTCCCGCCGGACCATCCGGACCAGCCCGGATCATCCGGACCGTCGTCCGGATCATCCGGCCAGCGCCTGCGTGCGCGTGTTGGGCTGAGCCCATGTACCCCTTCGCCCAGCACTCTATATAGGACCCCCTCTCCTCACTTTGAGACTTAGCATTGGATTAGCTCATATTTGTGTGTGAGAGCCTTTGCTCATCCACCGGTACTTCTCCTCGGAGATCTGGACCTCCGTCTAGGAGAAGATCCATCGGATTCAAGACCCCTACCTAGGGAAGATCCCCTCGTGGATGCAAGACCTCCTCCGGGAGAAGAACGGCTACCTTTGTATCTTTCCTTTGTTGATTTTGGACCATGTATCACTCATGCTTCGATGATCTAGACCTTGTGTGATTGATCTCTTGTCGGTTGAGTGTCTCTCTTGTTCTTCCCCGTGATTTCCTCTCGTTCTTCCGTGCGTTCTTCGTGTTCCCTCCGTAGGATCCCCTCCAAACGTGACAGATCGACGAATTAGGGTTCCACCCAACATCAAGACGGAAGAAAGGAGGAAGAAGAACAGAGCAGGACTGGAGTTGCCCGGATCATCCGGACCCCCAGCCGGACGATCCGGACCGAGCCCGGATGATCCAGACGACCTCCCGGACGATCCGGCTAACGCGCCCGAAGACAACAGAACCTGCTCGACGAAGCCGGATCATCCGGACGGTCGCCGGATCATCCGGACCCCGACACCGGATCATCCGCCACCATCCGGATCATCCGGACCCGCTGCGTCGTGACTTGGGCGAAGCCCGTGTAGCCCTTCGCCTCACTTACCCCTTCACCCCTTGGGCTATAAATAGACCTCCTCCACCTCCTTTCTAGGGTTAGCAAAGTGATAGCTCATTCTTATGTGAGCTTTGCTCCTACCTATCTCTACTCTTGAGAGAGAGAGTGATGAGGACATCAATACCATTGTTACACCCACAGCCCCTGCTGCTATACATACTGGACCAATTACTAGAGCTCACAAGACGCCAACTAAATTACTGTACTTTCGTTTCTTGGTAATGATTCTAATGTTCATGAGAATATAATGCTGCCTAAATTGGATACATTTGTTTTGCTTACAAATGAAGGGCCTAGCTTGGAGAAGGATGAACATTGGAGCAAGAACACACATGGAGTTGATGGCATGCGCAGGGGATCAAGAACGGAGTTACAAGTGATGATTTCAGGACTTTGAAGCCACCATAAGGAGTGCATGAAGCCTTGGACGAAATATACAAGATGCCACTTCATAATATTCGTCCATAGGCTATTCTAGGTGCTTCGTCACCTTATTATTGGGCCAGCCCATGTAATTTCGAAATACATTAGTATAGGCTATTTTAGAGTCCGTATGTGTGGGGAAACAAGAGATAGGGTTAGTTTGGACCCCTCCACCAAGGGCCACGAAATTCACCCCTCTTCCTCCATATATACAGCCCTTAGGGCACCGTTTAGACTTGGGTTTTGTTTAGATCAAAAGTTCGCCATAGCTGCAACTTCGCGTGCCGTTTGTGTTCAACGACTGCACAAAGGCGCCACAGTAACCCCACCTTGATCAATAAAGCTTTCATCTTATATTCGCAATATCCAGATTGCAATCTCAGTTTCTTGCTTGTTCTTCGTTTGCTCGCAGGAAGCAGACCCTCGTGGTCGTTGATCGTGCTCGGCGTGGTCAATAACCTCTCGGAGTTGGTTTAGCGATTGCTAAGGCGCGACGTCCTCGCCGTTCAGTAGTCGGATCGTCAAAGTCGACTTCCACAAAGCGAAATCCACCATCTCATCGAAAGACGGGACACCTTTGCCTCTATCAAGTGGTATCAGATTTCCGTGTTGCTCGGTGAGATTTTACGCTTTTCGTAGTTTAGATCGAGTCTGTCTTCATACCTATAGTCCACGAAAAAGCCAAAAAAAATTAGGGTTAGTTCATCCTATCCGAACCATCCGAGCCTTTGCATAATCTTTTACGTATTTGCATTATTGAATTTGCGGTTGCATCGTCCGTGTCTAGTTGCTGGTCTTAGAGTCTAGTCTTTTAGAGTTTGAGTTCGGTCATAAGTTGTCACGCCGCCGCCGCTGCCGCTCAATCCGTATCCATATACCACCACCGCTTATCCGCCACCGCTTGAATCCGTATCCATATACCACCACCGCCCATATATCATCACCAATCCGAGTCCCTTGCATATTAGGTTTGTTTTCGGGATCCATCTAGTTTTCCGATTCGTGTTTCCTTATGCGAGTAGGTTTGATTCCAGCAATCTTTTGCCGTCCGTAGAAGAGGTTGGTTTCAAAAAAAAAAAAAAAAAACGCACGGGATAAAAAATTTTCTGGCTATCCTATTTTTAGGTGTTTCTAAGCATATTGAGCGATCGCCGTTATAGAAAGTTTTTTGACCCGTTTCGATTTTTGGGTCCGGCAAAAAAAAAAAAAAATTTGGTCGAAAAATTTCGTGCCCATCTGTCGATTTGACACAGGAAGAGTTTTGAGACACTCGCCATTATAGTGATTTTTCAAAAAAAAAAAAAAAAAAAAAAAAAAAAAAAAAAAAAAAAAAAAAAAAAAAAAAGAGCGAAAAAAAAAAATACAGAGTGTGCTTTTCCTTTGTTTACGTGCAGCGCCGTGATTTTGTTAGTGTTCTAGGCTCGCGTCTCTAGCACGGTCTAGCCTAGGACCAAACCAAGATCTGCGTCGTTGGCGCTTATTCAACTTTGCATCTCTGATTTGATTATTCTTGACCCTTTTGCTACCATATTATAAGCCTTCCCAGCTCCACATACATCTACGTCGTGCGCTTGATTCTCCCCGTAATCGCTATAGCCAAGCTTTGAGAGTTTTGACTACAACGGTTGCCGATCACCACCGCTTCTTTGGTAAGAACTGGTAAGAATTTGAGATTTGCTTCACGGATTTGTGACTGCCCACCACACCACCACCACCACTTCCTAGTAGTCTGTAGGATCATATTCTTGTGTGTTTCTATTGCTGCTAACCATGGCAGGAACACAGCCGATGAGACTGATTGGGAGAACGACAAACAAACAGCTACATGATAAGTTTCAGCAATGATGATTGGACAGTGCAAGATGTGGTAAACAGATTTGACGAGGCCATGGAGAAGATAGATGGCATTGAGAAGACGTTTGAAACAAAGCTTGATAGCAAGTTTGATGAATTGCTCGCTGCGTTTTCCACAACCACCGCCGGCTGCACCTATCGCACCTCTCGCAACGACAACAACTACGCCCCTTCCGAATCAAGATGGACGAGCTCAACGTGTTCCTCTTGAGCGAGACAAAATTCTGGTGCCGCTGCTACTCTTGTTGGTGCTTCTTTGGCTCCTGCCATCGCTGTCTTTGGTACCGAGGAGGATGATTATGTGGGAGATTACGAGGAGGAGGTTGATCAACATCGAACTACGTGCAACCACCAGCACCACAACCACCGGTCGTCCACATGCAAATCTGGCAATGCTAGGGCTCCCCTCAGTACGAGATCATGACCATCTCCCTAAACTGAAATTGAATATTCCACCATTTGAGGGTAGATATGTTCCTGATATATATCTTACTTGGGAGTTAGAAACTGAACAACGATTTACATGTTTACAATATCCCGAGGAGAGACGTGTTCCTGCTGCTGTTTGTGCTTTCACTAGCTTTGCATGTGTTTGGTGGTCTCGAACATTGTAGATTATATCCTGTTCCAGCTACTTGGGCTGCTTTGAAAACTGCTATGCGTGCTCGTTGGGTTCCACCATATTATCAACGTGAATTACTTGAAAAATTGCAGCGCTTAAGACAAGGAAAAATTTCTGTAGAAGAATATTATCGGAATTGCAAACCGGCTTGATTAGATGTGGTATTGTTGAGGAGAATGAAGCTATGCTTGCACGCTTTTACGGGTGGATTAAATAGAGAGATTCAGACCATTCTAGACTATAAGGATTATAATAATATCACTCGCTTATTCCATCTTGCTTGTAAAGCTGAACGTGAAGTGCAGGATCGACGTGCATTGGCGCCGCACTAACTTTTCTCGCAGTCGACCTTCATCATGGACACCACGTGCATCATCTACTTCCACCGCACCATCACCTCCTTCAAAGCCACCTCCAACCGTGATACAAGAAAGCGTGCACAACCACCACTATCGCCAAGAGCACACCTGCTGGGCTCTGCACAGAGCTCTTCTTCCATGGCGTCAACAGGGCACACAAGTGATATTATTTGTCGTCGTTGTAAGGGAAGAGGACATTTTATGCAGAGAATGCAAATCTCAGCGTGTGATGATTGCTACGGAGGATGGTGGGTATGAGTCCGCTAGTGACTATGATGAGGAGACTTTGGCTCTTATTACACATGAGGAACACGGTGGAGATGATTCGATCATGAGACACAATACATGGCTGTGAAGATGCCGACAGTATGAATGTTTAGTTGCTCAACGTGTTTTGAGTGTGCAGGTTACACAAGCTGAGCAAAATCAGAGGCATAATTTGTTCCATACAAAAGGAGTTGTGAAGGAACGTTCTATTCAGCGCCATCATAGATGGAGGGAGCTGCAACAACTTGGCTAGCATGGAGATGGTGGAGAAGCTATCTCTCACCACAAGACCACATCCACATCCTTACTACATCCAATGGTTCAACAACAGCGGCAAGGTTAAGGTAACACGTCTTGTTCGTGTGCATTTTAGTATCTCTACATATGCTGATTATGTTGATTGTGATGTGGTACCTATGCAAGCATGTTCCTTGTTACTTGGTAGACCATGGCAATTTGATAAGAATTCATACACCATGGTAGAAACAATCAAGATACTCTTGTTCATAAGGATAAAAATATTACTTTGCTTCCTATGACTCCACGAGTCCATTTTGAAAGATGATATTAATAGAGCTAATAAAGCAAAACAGGAGAAAATAAGAGTGAAAATCAGATTGTGGCAAAAGAATTTGAGCAACACATGAAGCCTATTAATAAATCATCTATCTGTTGCTTCGAAATTAAATTGAAAAGTGCATGTTTACTTGCCACCAAATCTGATATTGATGAGTTAGATTTTAGCAAATCTGTTTGCTATGCTTTTGTGTGCAAAGAGGCATTATTTTCATTCGAGGACGTGCCTTCCTCTTTGCCCCTCTGTCACTAACATTTTGCAGAGTTCACGACGTCTTTCCACAAGACGTGCCACCGGATTACCACCTATTCGAGGGATTGAGCATCAAATTGACTTAATTCCGTGCATCGTTACCCAACCGTGCACCATACCGCACCAATCCAGAGGAGACGAAGGAGATTATGCGTCAAGTACAGAGGAGCTGCTCGACAAAGGTTATATACGCGAATCCCTTAGTCCTTGTGCTGTTCCTATTATTCTAGTGCCGAAAAAGGATGGTACGTCCACGTATGTGTGTTGATTGTAGAGGCATTAATAATATTACTATTCGTTATCGCCACCCTATTCCTAGGCTAGATGATATGCTTGATGAATTGAGTGGCTCTACAATATTCTCCAAAGTTGATTTATGTAGTGGATACCATCAAATTCGTATGAAATTGGGAGATGAATGGAAAACAGCATTTAAAACTAAGTTTGGATTATATGAGTGGTTGGTCATGCCTTTTGGGTTAACTAATGCACCTAGTACTTTCATGAGATTAATGAACGAAGTTTTACGTGCTTTCATTGGACGATTTGTGGTAGTATATTTTGATGATATACTGATTTATAGCAAATCTTTGGAAGAACATTTGGAACATTTACGTGCTGTTTTTAATGCTCTACGTGATGCACGTTTGTTTGGTAACCTTGGGAAGTGCACCTTTTGCACCGACCGAGTATCTTTTCTTGGCTATGTTGTTACTCCACAGGGAATTGAAGTTGATAAAGCCAAGATTGAAGCTATTGAGAGTTGGCCGCAGCCCAAAACGGTCACACAAGTGAGGAGTTTCCTTGGCCTCGCTGGTTTCTATAGGCGTTTTGTGAGAGATTTCAGCACCATTGCTGCACCTCTCAATGAGCTTACAAAGAAGGATGTGCCTTTTGTTTGGGGTACCGCACAGGAAGAAGCCTTCACGGTATTGAAAGCTAAGTTGACACATGCTCCTTTACTCCAACTTCCTGATTTTAATAAGACTTTTGAGCTTGAATGTGATGCTAGTGGAATTGGATTAGGAGGTGTGTTATTACAAGATGGCAAACCTGTTGCATACTTTTCGAAAAATTGAGTGGGCCTAGTCTGAATTATTCTACTTATGATAAAGAATTATATGCTCTTGTTCGGACTTTAGAAACATGGCAACATTATTTATGGCCCAAAGAATTTGTTATACATTCGATCATGAATCTTTGAAACATATTAAAAGTCAAGCTAAACTGAATCGTAGACATGCTAAATGGGTTGAATTCATTGAGACTTTCCCTTATGTCATTAAACACAAGAAGGGTAAAGAAAATGTTATTGCTGATGCATTGTCTCGTCGCTATACTATGCTTTCACAACTTGACTTCAAAATATTTGGTTTGGAGACCATCAAAGATCAATATGTGCATGATGCTGATTTTAAAGATGTATTGCAGAATTGTAAAGAAGGTAGAACATGGAACAAGTTCGTCATTAATGATGGATTTCTGTTTCGTTCTAACAAGCTATGCATTCCAGCTAGCTCCGTTCGTCTTTTGTTGTTGCAGGAGGCGCATGGAGGAGGACTAATGGGACACTTTGGCGTGAAGAAGACGAGGATATACTAGCTACACATTTCTTTTGGCCAAAGATGAGACGGGATGTTGAGCGTTTTGTTGCTCATTGCACTACATGTCAAAAAGCTAAGTCACGACTCAATCCTCATGGTTTATATATGCCTTTGCTGTACCTAGTGTTCCTTGGGAGGATATATCTATGGACTTTGTTTTAGGTTTACCTCGAACAAAGAAGGGAGGATAGCATATTTGTTGTCGTGGATAGATTCTCGAAAATGGCACACTTTATACCGTGTCATAAAAGCGATGATGTTTGTTAATGTTGCTGATTTGTTCTTTCGTGAAATTATTCGCTTGCATGGTGTGCCAAATACTATTGTTTCAGATCGTGATACTAAATTTCTTAGCCACTTTTGGAGATGTTTATGGGCTAAGTTGGGGACTAAACTACTTTTTAGTACTACTTGTCACCCCCAAACCGATGGACAAACTGAAGTAGTCAATAGAACATTGTCTACTATGCTTAGGGCTGTTTTGAAGAATAATAAGAAAATGTGGGAAGAATGCTTGCCTCATATTGAATTTGCTTATAATCGTTCATTGCATTCTACTACTAAGATGTGCCCTTTTGAAATTGTGTATGGTTTCCTACCTCGTGCACCTATTGATTTATTGCCTCTTCCATCTTCTGGACAAGGTTAATTTTGATGCTAAAGAACGTGCTGAATTGATTTTAAAAATGCATGAGTTAACTAAGGAAAACATTGAGCGTATGAATGCTAAATATAAACTTGTGGAGATAAGGGTAGAAAACATGTTGTGTTTGCACCGAGATCTTGTTTGGTTACATTTGCGTAAGGATAGATTTCTGATTTGCGCAAATCAAAGCTAATGCCACGTGTCGCTGGTCCCTTTAAAGTGTTGGAGAAAGTAAATGATAATGCATATAAACTTGAGCTGCTGCAGATTTTGGGGTTAGTCCCACTTTTAACATTGCAGATTTGAAGCCATATTTGGGTGAGGAAGATGAGCTGCCGTCGAGGACGACTTCATTTCAAGAAGGGAGGATGATGAGGACATCAATACCATTGTTACACCCACAGCCCTGCTGCTATACATACCGGACCAATTACTAGAGCTCACAAGACGCCAACTAAATTACTGTACTTTCGTTTCTTGGTAATGATTCTAATGTTCATGAGAATATAATGCTGCCTAAATTGGATACATTTGTTTTGCTTACAAATGAAGGGCCTAGCTTGGAGAAGGATGAACATTGGAGCAAGAACACACATGGAGTTGATGGCATGCGCAAGGGGATCAAGAACGGAGTTACAAGTGATGATTTCAGGACTTTGAAGCCACCATAAGGAGTGCATGAAGCCTTGGACGAAATATACAAGATGCCACTTCATAATATTCGTCCATAGGCTATTCTAGGTGCTCGTCACCTTATTATTGGGCCAGGCCCATGTAATTTCGAAATACATTAGTATAGGCTATTTTAGAGTCCGTATGTGTGGGAAACAAGAGATAGGGTTAGTTTGGACCCCTCCACCAAGGGCCACGAAATTCACCCCTCTTCCTCCATATATACAGCCCTTAGGGCACCGTTTAGACTTGGGTTTTGTTTAGATCAAAAGTTCGCCATAGCTGCAACTTCGCAGCATTTCGTTTGTGTTCAACGACTGCACAAAGGCGTCACGTAACCCCACCTTGATCAATAAAGCTTTCATCTTATATTCGCAATATCCAGATTGCAATCTCAGTTTCTTGCTTGTTCTTCGCTTGCTCGCAGAAGCAGACCCTCGTGGTCGTTGATCGTGCTCGGCGTGGTCAATAACCTCTCGGAGTTGGTTTAGCGATTGCTAAGGCGCGACGTCCTCGCACGTTCGTAGTCGGATCGTCAAAGTCGACTTCCACAAAGCGAAATCCACCATCTCATCGAAAGACGGGACACCTTTGCCTCTATCAGAGAGACCACTACTCCATTGGAGGCCAAGACCTCCATCTAGGAGAAGATCCCGCGGGATATCATCAAGATCTCCCTTGTGGGAAGATCCATCTAGGATATCATCAAGACCTCCTCTTGGAGATGAACCTTACCTTGTATCTTTCCCTTTGTTGTTCATGTACCTTGTGATCTTGTGTGTTTGTGTTGTGGAACGTAGTAATTTCAAAAAAATTCCTACGCACACGCAAGATCATGTTGATGCATAGCAACGAGAGGGGAGAGTGTTGTCTACGTACCCTCGTAGACCGAAGCGGAAGCGTTGACACAGCGTAGTGGAAGTAGTCGTACGTCTTCCGGTTCAACCGATCCAGCACACCGTTACTCCGGCACCTCCGAGTTCTTGACACGCGTACAGCTCGATGACGCACCTCGATCTCCGATCCAGCAGAGGCGCCGAGGGGAGTTCCACAAGACGACGACGTGGTGACGATCTTGATGTTCTCTGTCGCAGGCTTCGCCTATGCACCGCTACAATATGACCGAGGTGTAATATCGTGGAGGGGGCACCACACACGCTAAGGAACGATCTCAATGATCAACTTGTGTGTCCTAGGGTGCCCCCTACCCCGTATATAAAGGAGGGAGGGAGGAGGAGGCCGCCCAAGGGGCGCGCCATAGAGGAGGGGAAACCTACTCCAAGTAGGTTTCCCCCTTTCCTTATCTTATTTGGAGGGAAGGAAAGAGTACTAGTATTAGGAATAAGTACTAGTAGTAGTAATAGGAAGAGGGGGAGGAGAAAGGAAAGGGGGGACCGGCCCCCCTCCCCAATTCGGATTGGGCTGGGGGGGCGCGCCCCCCTCCCTTGTTCCTTCTCCCTTCTTCCTATATGGGCCCAATAAGGCCCATATACCTCCCGGGGTTCCAGAACCTCCCTAGTAGCTCCAAACTTCTCCGGAACCTTTCCGGTGTCCAAATATATCCGTCCAATATATCAATCTTCATGTCTCGACCATTTCGAGACTCCTCGTCATGTCCGTGATCACATCCGGGACTCCGAACAAACTTCGGTACATCAAAATACATAAACTCATAATATAACTGTCATCGAAACCTTAAGCATGCGGACTCTACGGTTCGAGAACAATGTAGACATGACCGAGACACGTCTCTGGTCAATAACCAATAGCGGGACCTGGATGCCCATATTGGTTCCTACATATTCTACGAAGATCTTTATCGGTCAAACCGCATAACAACATAATGTTATTCCCTTTGTCATCGGTATAGTTACTTGCCCGAGATTTGATCGTCGGTATCCAATACCTAGTTCAATCTCGTTACCGGCAAGTCTCTTTACTCGTTCCGTAATATGTCATCTCATAACTAACTTATTAGTTACATGCTTGCAAGGCTTGGGTGATGAGTATTACCGAGAGGGCCCAGAGATACCTCTCCGACAATCGGAGTGACAAAACCTAATCTCGAATTATGCTAACTCAACATGTACCTTCTAAACACCGTAGTACTCCTTTATAATCACCCGATTCGTTGTGGCGTTTGGTAGTACCAAAGTGTTCTTCCGTAAACGGAGTTACACAATCCTCATAGTTACTGAGAACATGTATAAGTCATGAAGGAAGCAATAGCGAATACTAAACGATCAAGTGCTAAGCTAACGGATGGGTCATGTCAATCACATCATTCTCCTAATGATGTGATCTCATTAATCAAATGACAACACATGTCTATGGTTAGGAAACATAACCATCTTTGATTAATGAGCTAGTCAAGTAGAGGCATACTAGTGACTATATGTTTGTCTATGTATTCACACATGTATCATGTTTCCTGTTAATACAATTCTAGCATGAATAATAAACATTTATCATGATATGAGGAAATAAATAATAACTTTATTATTGTCTCTAGGGCATATTTCCTTCAGTCTCCCACTTGCACTAGAGTCAATAATCTAGATTACATAGTAATGATTCTAACACCCATGGAGTCTTGGTGCTGATCATGTTTTGCTCGTGAGAGAGGCTTAGTCAATGGGTCTGCAACATTCAGATCCGTATGTATCTTGCAAATCTCTATGTCTCCCACTTGGACTTGGTCCCTAATGGAATTGAAGCGTCTCTTGATGTGCTTGGTCCTCTTGTGAAATCTGGATTCCTTTGCCAAGGCAATTGCACCAAGATTGTCACGAAGATCTTCATTGGTCCCAATGCACTAGGTATGACACCTAGATCGGAAATGAACTCCTTCATCCAGACTCCTTCATTTGCCGCTTCAGAAGCAGCTATGTACTCCGCTTCACATGTAGATCCTGCTACGACGCTTTGTTTTGAACTGCACCAACTTACAGCTCCACCGTTTAATATAAACACGTATCCGGTTTGCGATTTAGAATCGTCCGGATCAGTGTCAAAGCTTGCATCGACGTAACCATTTACGACTAGCTCTTTGTCACCTCCATATACGAGAAACATATCCTTAGTCCTTTTCGTATTTCAGATGTTCTTGACCGCTGTCCAGTGATCCACTCCTGGATTACTTTGGTACCTACCTGCCAAGCTTATTGCTAAGCATACATCAGGTTTGGTACACAGCATTGCATACATGATAGAGCCTATGGCTGAAGCATAGGGAACATCTTTCATTTTCTCTCTATCTTCTGCTGTGGTCGGGCATTGAGTTCGACTCAACTTCACACCTTGTAGTACAGGCAAGAATCCTTTCTTTGCCTGATCCATTTTGAACTTTTTCAAAATTTTGTCAAGGTATGTGCTTTGTGAAAGTCCTATTAAGCGTCTTGATCTATCTCTATAGATCTTGATGCCCAATATGTAAGCAGCTTCACCAAGGTCTTTCATCGAAAAACTTTTATTCAAGTATCCCTTTATGCTATCCAGAAATTCTATATCATTTCCAATTAATAATATGTCATCAACATATAAAACTAGAAATGCTACAGAGCTCCCACTCACTTTCTTGTAAATACAGAGCTTCTCCAAAAGTCTCAGATAAAACCATATGCTTTGATCACACCACAAAGCGTTTATTCCAACTCCGAGATGCTTGCACTAGTCCATAAATGGAACGTTGGAGCTTGCACACTCTGTCAAGACTTTTGGATCAACAAAACCTTCAGCTGCATCATATACAACTCTTCTTCTAGAAATCCATTCAAGAATGCAGTCTTGACATCCATTTGCCAAATTTAATAATCATGAAATGCAGCAATAGCCAACATGATTCGGACAGACTTAAGCATCGCTACGGTGAGAAAGTCTCATCGTAGTCAACCCTTGAACTTGTCGAAAACCTTTCGCAACAAGTCGAGCTTTGTAGACGATAACATTACCATCAGCGTCGGTCTTCTTCTTAAAGATCCATTTATTCTCAATGGCTTGCCGATCATCGGCAAGTCAACCAAAGTCCATACTTTGTTTTCATACATGGATCCTATCTCAGATTTCATGGCCTCTAGCCATTTTGCGAATCTGGGCTCATCATCGCTTCCTCATAGTTCGTAGGTTCATCATGGTCTAGTAACATGACTTCCGAATAGGATTTCCGCACCACTCAGTGCGGATCTTACTCTAGTAGACCTCGAGGTTCAAGAGAAACTTGATCTGAAGTTTCATGATCAATATCATTAGCTTCCTCACTAATTGGTGTAGTTGTCACAGGAACCGGTTCTTGTGATGAACTACTTTCCAATAAGGGAGTAGATACAGTTATCTCATCAAGTTCTACATTCCTCCCACTCACTTCTTTCGAGAGAAACTCCTTCTCTAGAAAGGATCCAAATTTAGCAACGAAAATCTTGCCTTCAGATCTGTGATAGAAGGTGTACCCAATAGTC
The DNA here is from genome assembly GCA_021437245.1 of Aegilops speltoides. NCBI lineage: Eukaryota > Viridiplantae > Streptophyta > Magnoliopsida > Poales > Poaceae > Aegilops > Aegilops speltoides. The sequence continues at coordinate 50,602 of JAHHZJ010003965.1, read as the reverse complement.
TCCTTTGGGTATCCTATGAAGACACATTTCTCCGATTTGGGTTCGAGCTTATCTGGTTGAAGTTTCTTCACATAAGCATCGCAGCCCCAAACTTTGAGAAACGACAACTTTGGTTTCTTGCCAAACCACAGTTCATAAGGCGTCGTCTCAACGAATTTTGATGGTGCCCTATTTAACGTGAATGCGGCCGTCTCTAAAGCATAACCCCAAAATGATAGCGGTAAATCGGTAAGAGACATCATAGATCGCACCATATCAAGTAAAGTACGATTCGACGCTCGGACACACCATTTCGTTGTGGTGTTCGGTGGCGTGAGTTGCGAAACTATTCCACATTGTTTCAAATGTAAACCAAACTCGTAACTCAAATATTCTCCTCCACGATCGATCGTAGAAATTTTATTTTCTTGTTACGATGATTTTCTACTTCACTCTGAAATTCTTTGAATTTTTCAAATGTTTCAGACTTGTGCTTCACAAGTAGATATACCCATATCTGCTCAAATCATCTGTGAAGGTGAGAAAATAACGATATCCGCCACGAGCCTCAACATTCATCGGGCCACATACATCTGTATGTATGATTTCCAACAAATCTGTTGCTCTCTCCATAGAACCGGAGAACGGTGTTTTGGTCATCTTGCCCATGAGGCACGGTTCGCAAGTACCAAGTGATTCATAATCAAGTGATTCCGAAGTCCATCAAGATGGAGTTTCTTCATGCGTTTTATACCGATATGACCTAAACGGGAAGTGCCACAAATATGTTGCACTATCATTATCAACTCTGCATCTTTTGGCTTCAACATTATGAATATGTGTATCACTACTATCGAGATTTAATAAAAATAGACCACTCTTCAAGGGTGCATGACCATAAAAGATATTACTCATATAAATAGAACAACCATTATTCTCTGATTTAAATGAATAACCGCCTCGCATCAAACAAGATCCAGATATAATGTTCATGCTCAACGCGCACCAAATAACAATTATTCAGGTCTAAAACTAATCCCGATGGTAGATGTAGAGGTAGCGTGCCGACCGCGATCACATCGACTTTGGAACCATTTCCCACGCGCGATCGTCACCTCGCCCTTAGCTAATCTTCGCTAATCCGTAGTCCCTGCTTGAGTTGCAAATGTTAGCAATGTAACCAAGATCAAATACCAGTGCTCTGCAAGCATTAGTAAGGTACACATCAATAACATGTATATCACATATACCTTTGTTCACTTTGCCATCCTTCTTATCCGCCAAATACTTGGGGCAGTTCCGCTTCCAAAGTCGATCCGCTTGCGGTAGAAGCACTCGGCCTCAGGCTTAGGTCCGACTTAGGTTTATTCTCTTGAGCAGCAACTTGTTTGCTGCTCTTTTGAAGTTCCTTCTTCTTCCCTTTCCCTTCTTCTTGAAACTAGTGGTCTTGTTGACCATCAACACTTGATGCTCCTTCTGATTTCTACCTCCGCTGCTTTCAAAGATCGCGAAGAGCTCGAAATAGTCTTGTTCATCCCTTGCATGTTATAGTTCATCACAAAGCTCTTGTAGCTTGGTGGCGTGATTGGAGAATTCATCAATGACGCTATCATCCGGAAGATTAACTCCCAGTTGAATCAAGTGATTATTATACCCGCACATTTTGAGTATATGCTCACCGATGTAACTGTTCTCCTCCATCTTGCAGCTATAGAACTTATTGGAGACTTCATATCTCTCAATCTGGGCATTTGATTGAAATATTAACTTCAACTCTGGAACATCTCATATGCTCCATGACGCTCAAAACGCCATTGAAGACCCGTTCTAAGCCGTAAAGCATGGCACATCGAACTATAGAGTAGTCATCGCTTTGCTCGCCAGACGTTCTTAACGCCGTCGGTTACATCAAGCAGCAGTTCGCACCCAGCGGTGCTTCCAGGCGTAACTCTTACAGGCAGCAATGAGGATAATCCTCGAATTACGGACCCGATCCGTGTAATTGCTACCATCATCTTTCAACTTTGCTTTCTCAAGGAACGCATTAAAATTCAATGGAACAACAAAGACGAGCCATCTATCTACAAACAAACATAGACAAGCAAAATACTATCAGTACTAAGTTCATGATAAATTTAAGTTCAATTAATCATATTACTTAAGAACACCCACTTAGACAGACATCTCTCTAGTCATCTAAGTGATCACGTGATTCAAATCAACTAAACCATGTCCGACCATCACGTGAGATGGAGTAGTTTCAATGGTGAACATCTCTATGTTGATCATATCTACTATATGATTCACGCCGACCTTCGGTCTCCGTGTTCCGAGGCCATATCTGTATATGCTAGGCTCGTCAAGTATAACCTGAGTATTCCGCGTGTGCAACTGTTTTGCACCCGTTGTATTTGAACGTAGAGCCTATCACACCCGATCATCACGTGGTGTCTCAGCACAAAGAACTTTCGCAACGGTGCATACTCAAGGAGAACAGTTCTTGATAATTAGTGAGAGATCATCTTAAAATGCTACCGTCAATCAAAGCAAGATAAGATGCATAAAGGATAAACATCACATGCAATCAATATAAGTGATATGATATGGCCATCATCATCTAGTGCTTGTGATCTCCTTCTTCGAAGCACCGTCGTGATCACCATCGTCACCGGCGCGACACCTTGATCTCCATCGTAGCATCGTTGTCGTTTACGCCATCTATTGCTTCTACGACTATCGCTACCGCTTAGTGATAAAGTAAAGCAATTACAGGGCGTTTGCATTTCATACAATAAAGCGACAACCATATGGCTCCTGCCAGTTGCCGATAACTTCGTTTACAAAACATGATCATTTCATACAATAAAATATAGCATCACATCTTGGCCATATCACATCACAACATGCCCTGCAAAAACAAGTTAGACGTCCTCTACTTTGTTGTTGCAAATTTTACGTGGCTGCTACGGGCTTAAGCAAGAACCAATCTCACCTCGCATCAAAACCACAACGATAGTTTGTCAAATAGACTCGTTTTAACCTTCACAAGGACCGGGCGTAGCCTTTCGGTTCAACTAAAGTTGGAGAAACAGACACCGCTAGTCACCGTGTGCAAAGCACGGCGGTAAAACCAGTCTCGCGTAAGCGTCTGGCGTAATGTCGGTCCGGGCGCTTCATCCAACAATACCGCCCGAACCAAAGTATGACATGCTTGGTAAGCAAGATGACTTATATCGCCCACAACTCACTTGTGTTCTACTTGTGCATATAACATCAAACCATAAAACCTTAGGCTCGGATACCACTGTTGGGGAACGAGTAATTTCAAAAATTTCCTCGCACACCCAAGATCATGGTGATGCATAGCAACGAGAGGGAGAGTGTTGTCTACGCACTCGTGGATCAAGCGAAGCGTTGACGCAACATAGAGGAAGTAGTCGACGTCCTCCCGGTCCGACCGATCCAAGCACCGTTACTCGCACCTCCGAGTTTACACACGCCAGACAGCTCGATGACGCACCCGATCTCCGATCCAGCAGAGGCGCTGGAGGAGTTCCACAAGACGACGGCGTGGTGACGATCTTGATGTTCTCTGTCGCAGGCTTCGCCTAAGCACCGCTACAATATGACCGAGGTGTAATATCGTGGAGGGGGCACCGCACACGGCTAAGGAACGATCTCAATGATCAACTTGTGTGTCTAGGGTGCCCCTACCCCGTATATAAAGGAGGAGGGAGGAGGAGGCCGCCCAAGGGGTGGCGCGCCTAGGGGGGCAAACCTACTCCAAGTAGGTTTGGCCCCTTTCCTATTAGGAGTAGGAGAAGGAAGGAAGAGGGGAGGAGAGAAGGAACGGGGGCCGCCATTTCGAGACTCCTCGTCATGTCCATGATCACATCCGGACTCGAACAAACTTCGTACATCAAAATACATAAACTCATAATATAACCATCATCGAAACCTTAAGCATGCGGACCCTACGGTTCGAGAACAATGTAGACATGACCGAGACACGTCTTCGGTCAATAACCAATAGCGGACCTCGATGCCCATATTGGTTCCTACATATTCTACGAAGATCTTTATTGGTCAAACCGCATAACAACATATGTTATTCCTTTGTCATCGGTATGTTACTTGCCCGAGATTTGATCGTCGGTATCCAATACCTAGTTCAATCTCGTTACCGCAAGTCTCTTTACTCGTTCCGAATACGCCATCATAACTAACTTATTAGTTACATGCTTGCAAGGCTTGGGTGATGAGTATTACCGAGAGGGCCAGAGATACCTCTCCGACAATCGGAGTGACAAAACCTAATCTCAAATTATGCTAACTCAATATGTACCTTCGAAACACCTGTAGTACTCCTTTATAATCACCCGATTCGTTGTGGCGTTTGGTAGTACCAAAGTGTTCTTCCGTAAACGGAGTTACACAATCCTCATAGTTACGAGAACATGTATAAGTCATGAAGGAAGCAATAGCGTAATACTAAACGATCAAGTGCTAAGCTAACGGGATGGGTCATGTCAATCACATCATTCTCCTAATGATGTGATCTCATTAATCAAATGACAACACATGTCTATGGTTAGGAGACATAACCATCTTTGATTAATGAGCTAGTCAAGTAGAGGCATACTAGTGACTATATGTTTGTCTATGTATTCACACATGTATCATGTTTCCGGTTAATACAATTCTAGCATGAATAATAAACATTTATCATGATATGAGGAAATAAATAATAACTTTATTGTTGCCTCTAGGGCATATTTCCTTCAGTTTGATTGTCTAGTGGATGTGTGATTTGGACTTGTTCTTGAGTGTTCCACCTTGTGATTTCTCCCCGTTCTTCCCCGTGTTCATCGTGTTCTTCGAGGGATCCCACTCCAAACGTGAAAGATCGACGCTATAGGGTTCCACCCTACATCATATGGTCTCATGAGCCACGTTGATCACGTTTTTGGAGCCCCTACCCCGTGTTTTCTAGCTTGATTTTGTTGTTTTCGTCCTAAATCCGAAAATCCCCACCAAAAATAGCCCCCAAGTTTTTTTGTGATTTGTTGGTTTTGATGATGTTTTGTTGATTTTGATCCGTGGATTTGCTTGGTTTCAAGTGGATCTAGCTTTCCCCCAAGTTTCCCCACCTTCCGTCCACGAAATCTCGTCAATTCTGACCCCAAAATCCCCAAATTCCGCCCAAAAATTCGTCTCCACGAGCAAATCCCGAGCGGATTGACTTGCCCGGATCTTCCGGACCTTCTCCCGGATCATCCGGACATCCCCCGGATCAGCTGGACGCCCCCCGGACGTCCGGATAACCCATGCGCCCAAATTTCCAAACCGGAGCTGACGAACCCGGATCATCCGGAAGTACTCCCGGATCATCCGGACCTAGCCCGGATCATCCGGACCTTCTCCCGGATGTCCGGTTAACCCTGAAACTGACACGGACAGATTCTTGTTTCGGCCATAACTAATTCATCTGGAGTCCGATTTTGACGTTCTTTAGCTCATTTTGAAGCTCTTGGCATCACCCACCCCACAAAAATACCACCAACATCGTTTGACTCCATCATATTTTCTGAAATTTGGCAAGTTTGCCTAGGCCCTCCACCATATCATCCGCATTACCACCACCGACTTCCGCAACCTAACCCATTTTGTTCCCCATTGCATATGTGGTTGCTTGAGTAGTGATTCACGTCTCCTAAGGTGTTTCGACTACTTAGGGACAATTGCTTCTTCATCAACCACCACCACCACTTCCGCATAGACGTGCCCACCATAAACTTCCAACAACCCAACTTAACCCAATTGTTGGTTGAGCTTGTTCGAGTTGTGGCTTGTGTCTCCTAAGGTGTTTCGGCTACTTAGGGACGGCAACTTCAACTCCGACATGTGTATAGCCCATCATTCCACTTCCGCATTGCCCAGTGCAAACCACCACCGCTTTTCCGCTACCACCATTTGACATTTGCATTTGGATTTTGAGTTTGCGGTTCTTCCGTTTCCTAAGGTGTTTCGGCTACTTAGGGATGAGTCTCCATCATCTTGGTATCTACACCAAGAACACCGCCACTCATCATCGCAAAGGACGGTAACCTCGATTTACACCCTTGTATATTCCCTTGCAATTGCATTGTTAACCCCTAGCCCATTTTATGTTATTTGCCTATCGAGACTAGCCATTTGAGTATTGCCGGCAACGTTACTTGTGCACATTAGTGGTCCATACCTTCCATTGCATACACACCATATCATATTGGTATCATATCACCCTTTGTGTCACAATATCATTCCCAAGATATACACAATTGCTATCTTGGTTTGTGCAATGTGCAAAAGTGGCCAAAAAAGAGAAAAGCTTTTAAGCAAAAGAGAGCAAAGAGCTCGTGAGCAAGTGCCATAGCATCATACCCCATTGCAAATAAGAGCCATACCAAAATCTACATCATATGATATCATGCTTGAGAGAAATACCGGGAACCATACATACATAGCATACTTGGGATAGAAGGTTTACCCATATTGCATCTATAGGTTGTGCACAAGTGTCGTATCCGCCTATTGAGCAATCGTGCTAGCGTCTCTCTTGAGTTGTGCAACACGGCGTTTCCGTGGACTCCACATTTTGTGCTCATTCCTTGGTTGCACGACCCCATTTATCTATCCGTGTGTGTTTCCGTGTACCATGTGCTATTGGTCTACTTGTTTCACTTGCGGATTTGTGAATCTTTTTCAACATTATTGACTCTTGCTAACATTTTGCATTAAATTTTTGTGCCACTATCCTCACCGAGCTCTACCATAAGCTTTACTTGATAGGTGTGAGTGAACAAGTCCGGTACCAATTCCACTATTCTTTCATCTCACATTGAGTGAAACGGGATACATCCTCAACATTGGGAAAAGGTAACTTGGTATTGTTTATCTCATTTCCTACTCACCTCTACTCGAGTCTTGTGATGGATAGGCAAGGCATTTCACCTTCGGTCTACAACAACAACGACGAGTTCGATGCCATGAACAACAACTCTGGACGCCAAGATGCAAGCTCAAATGGAGGAGATCAAAGCCCTCATCAAGTCCTACAAGCGATCTTCCTCATCTTCGAGAAGACGCCAAGAGCACATGCTTCCGAGCTACCATCTCCGCAAGATCACATCGGCATCGACACCATCACCAACAAGAACGTGAAGGTCAAGAGCTCTACATCAACAACCGCCAATGACTTCACCATCTCCTTGGCATCTTCGCCAAGCGACTTCAAGGCATCTTCGCCACTTAACATACGGCATCTTCGCCAACAAGAACCACAAGACTACGCTCAAGAGAAGCTCCCCAAGCTCAAGTCCGCGACTTCCTCGAGCTACTACGACCTCGACATCGACCACGCGATTCCTTTCTATAGGACTCAAGAACCCGAGGATTACCTCGAGTGGGAGCGTTTGATGGACGACTACCTCAAGCTACATCAAGTTCATCCCGAGGATCAAGTGAAGTGCGCCACAAGAAACTTCCACGACTACGCCTCGACATGGTGGCTTCACACACCTTCGGAGAGCTACGAGATGAGTTGGCCCAAGACGAAGAGAGCTTTACTGGCGAGTTTGTGCCTCCAACCTACACGGAACAACTTCGACGCCAATTGGAGAACACCACCCAAGGATCCAAGTCCATCGACAAGTACTTCAAGGAGATGATGATTGCCTTGCGACGAGCCGGCGTGGACGACCCCATGTCAATGAAGTTCCACTTCATGATGGGATTGCACAATGACATATCCAAGACCATCTTCCTCGAGAACTACAAGTCCATCGACGACTACTACATTGGTGCTCTCAAGGTGGAACAAGAACTCATGAAGGCCAAGGCTTCTCCACCCCAAGCACACTTCGCGGCGACCAAGCTCTACGACAAGCATGAGGCTAGTACCACCATGATGTCCAAGGCCGACAAGCTACAAGACGATGCTCCCAAGTGTGACTTCACCGCCATCCCTCTTTGTGGCATTGATGATGCCGAGTCTACTTCGACTCTTTTTCAAGACGGTGCGGCGACGAGTTCGACTACGGAGACTTTCAAGAACCAAGCTTTGGAGGCGAGTGACAAGGTGGCGAGCAAGGATGATGCTTCCATCTTAGGAGGCGAGAGTGATGTTGAGCCATCTTCGGCTTTCATCCACGACGAGAGTGATGACGTGCCATCTTCGGCCTTCATCCACGGCGACGATGACGAGATGGTTGAGCATGGGATCTTCCCTTCGACCACGACGACGTATGATGACTTGAGTGACTTGTGCCACCATATTGAGAGTGAGAGTGACTTCACCACTAGCCCCATATATGATGAGTTGCCACAATTCCCATGTGAGGAGAGCCACAACCCCCACCACTTGAGTGAGATGAGTGACTCCACCATACGTGAGTTTGAGTGCACCAATTTTGAGGGAGTGAGTGAACCACCACATAGAGAGAGTGAGATAGTTGATAGGTCTCGTGAGGCCATTTGCATTTCTAACAACTTGACCTCTACCTCTATTGTGTCTTCTCGTTTGGTGCTAGGTCCCATTTATGATGACGCGCCGATCCTCGATTTACTTCGTCCCTCCCTTTGGACAAGACGATGGCCATGGTGGAATATGATGCACCCCCCACATGGTTCCATCAAGATGAAGATGACCACCATTTGGTCTTTCCCACCTCACCTACACCACATGAGTGGAATGACAAAGGTAACAAAGGTGACGGTGATGCTCTAGTCCCACTAGTGGACATTCTTGAGATTGATTGCTTGCATGATGTTGATCCACCTATTGCCATGCTTCATGCTAGTATGATTTCCCATGTGATGATTTGCCCATTTATGATGAATATGATGATTCTCATGTGGAGTCTATTAGTAGTGATGCCATGTTACATAGGATTTCTTGTGACAATTCTTTAGGTCACATCATGTTTGATAATCCGCTTGACTTGTCATATGCTATGCATGAGATCAACCATATGTCTTATTTGCAATCTCTTCATAGTGACTATGCATATGCCATTAAAATAAACCCAATTTGCACATATGGCATAGATGACAAGCCCATGGTTATTGGCATTTGTTTCTCTTGTGATGATATTAATATGCTCCCTTTGCATCATTTATCTCATATGCCATGCCATGACCACCTAGCTTCGGATATGCATTGTTTTGGATGTTGTCCATTTTCTCCATATGATGTTTCTGATATTGCTCATGAGGAGACCCCCATAGTTTCCTCATACATGTTAGGAGAATTTGATCAATCCCATTCATTGCATGATCCCAATACTTGTGTGCACCATATGCTCCCCATGAATAAACATGCTTTTGATGTGCCATATACTTGTTTGCTCAATTTGTGTCCCCATCGTGTCATACATAATAACTATTCTTTCATGATGGATGACATGTTCTTATACCATGCATCAAATTTCTTTGAGCGATGCTTATCTTGTGCTAACTCACACGCACATACACATCATGATGGATGATGTGTACATTTACCACGCCGCACAATTTCTTTGGTTTGTGTCTCTTTTGTGTAGGTACCCATGAATACTTGTCAACCCCGCAATCCCATGAGTTGACAAAGCGAGCTCTTGAGAGCAATGACGATTTGGGATCCCGTGGACTATCCTTACCACTGCTCCCTTGGCGCAAGGACTACGCATAACTCCTCTACTTGGCTCTCACACGGCTATGGGCCATTTACCACTTCTCACATTATGCTCATTTTACCGTGTTCACTTTGCATGCTATGCTTGCTTCTATGCCTTTGCCATGCAATTGTGACCCTTTGATGAGGACATCAATACCATTGTTACACCCACAGCCCCTACTGTTACATATACGGGACCAATTACTAGAGCTCACAAGACGCCAATTAAATTACTGGTACTTTCGCTTCTTGGTAATGATTCTAATGTTCATGAGAATATGATGCTGCCTAAATTGGATACATTTGTTTTGCTTACAAATGAAGGGCCTAGCTTGGAGAAGGATGAACATTGGAGCAAGAACACGCATGGAGTTGATAGCATGCGCAAGGGGATCAAGAACGGAGTTACAAGTGATGATTTCAGGACTTTGAAGCCACCATAAGGAGTGCATGAAGCCTTGGACGAAATATACAAGATGCCACTTCATAATATTCGTCCAGAGGCTATTCTAGGTGCTGCGTCACCTTATTATTGGGCCAGGCCCATGTAATTTCGAAATACTTAAGTATAGGCTATTTTTAGAGTCCGTATGTGTGGGGAAACAAGAGTTAGGGTTGGTTTCGGACCCCACCCTCAAGGGCCACGAAATTCCCTCCTTGTCCCCCATATATACAGCCGTTAGGGCGTCGTTTAGACTTCGGGTTTTGTTTAGATCAAAAGTTCGCCATAGCTGCAACTTCACAGCGTTTCGCTTGTGTTCAACGACTGCATAAAGGCGCCACAGAACCCCACCTTGATGAATAAAGCTTTCATCTTATATTCGCAATATCCAGATTGCAATCTCAGCTTTCTTGCTTGTTCTTCGCTTGCTCGGAGGAAATAGACCTCGTGGTCGTTGATAGTGCTCTGCGTGGTCAATAACCTCTCGGAGTTGGTTTAGCGATTGCTAAGGTGCGACGTCCTCGCACGCTCGTAGTCGGATCGTCAAAGTCGACTTCCACCAAAGCGAAATCCACCATCTCATCGAAAGACGGGACACCTTTGCCTCTATCACCCTTGTTTGCATCTACCCATGATTTTCCATTATGATATTCCTATGTGTATTTGCATGCTTGGTGGAGATCCTTGTTGCTTTTGCCATGTTTATCATGTGCCCCATTCTATTGATGCTTGTTGTGTTGGGAGAGTCATGATGACCCATTGCTATTCACATATAGCCTCTCGCCAATACATTCATGATATTGTACTCATATCTTGCTTTCATGCTTGTGCTATGACTTGTGAATTATTCATGCCCACTATTTGCACCAATGACATGTTTGCCATGATTCCTCCTAGTATGTTGCATCTTCGCACTACTAGCATACTTGCCTTGATAGCTATGAATGCTCGCTATATTGCATCACCCATGTTCCACTACTTGCTTTCTTGGGTTGATGACATATATGCTCATGCCTCACACATGTTGAACAATTGCTCTTTCCTTTGTGTTGAGTGCCACGATGTCTTCACTACACCCTATGCACGTTATGCTTCGATTGTCTTGCATTTGACCCATGTGTTTAGACATCTTATCTTATGTGGTGTTGTGAATGATTCCTATGCCTACCATAGACCTTTCATTGAGCGCTTTGCCGATGTTTGCTATGAACTTGAGGTGGATGCTTATGCTCTTGTCACATATATTTGCATCTTGACCTCCATTTGCATGCTTGTTCCCATGATATACTTGATTGTGCTCAATTTATATGCTCAAATGCCATGCCATACTTCTTTGTCAAACCATATGCTATGCTTGATGACAACACTTGTTGGGTGATTCACCTCTTGAATGCTTGGTTTTGCTCTCACGACAACCACATTTGTTTTTCCAAGTGCTTGTTATCTTTGCTACTTTTGAAGAAATTACAAGACGGTGCGACATTGAGGGTGCCCATTTGGAACTACAAGATGACAAATGCTTGGTGATCGCCCACTTCTACACGATTTACATCATCTCTTTCCCATGGTGATTTGGATTTCGATCCGAGGTCGGATCTTTCCCAAGGGGAGGGATGATGCGAGCATCCTACGGACATCACCATGTCAAGAGCCCATTTGGCAAGTGACACGCATCGACATCTACTTCACACACACTAAGGTGAATCATCTCCTTTACACATGCTCACTTGACCCCTTCGAGGATGGCATACTACTTGACACTTCTCCCGTGCATGCATAGGTATTTTCGAACTTTACGGACGACGAGGAGGAGTTTAAGCGCCAAGGAACGACTACACCATCCGCGAGGGAAGCGTGGAAGAGAAGGCGAAGAAAGGAAGAAGAAGAACGGAGCAGGATCGAGTTGCCGGATCATCCGGACCCCACCGGACGATCCGGACCGAGCCCGATGATCCGGACGACCTCCGGACGATCCGCTAACGCTACCAAGACAACAGAACCCGCCGACGGCCGGATCATCCGGACGGTCGCCGGATCATCCGGACTTCGACACCCGGATCATCCGCCACCATCCGGATCATCCGGACCCGCTTCGCGGCGTGACTTGGGCCAAGCCCGTGTAGCCCTTCGCCTCACTTACCCCTTCGCCTTTGGGCTATAAATAGACCTCCTACACCTCCTTTCTAGGGTTAGCAAAGTGATAGCTCTTTCTTAGGTGAGCTTTGCTCCTACCTATCTCTACTCTTGTGAGAGAGAGACCACTACTCCATTGGAGGCCAAGACCTCCATCTAGGAGAAGATCCCATGATATCATCAAGACCCCCTTGTGGGAAGATCCATCTAGGATATCATCAAGACCTCCTCTTGGAGATGAACCTTACCTTGTATCTTTCCCTTTGTTGTTCATGTACCTTGTGATCTTGTGTGTTTGATTGTCTAGTGGATGTGTGATTTGGACTTGTTCTTGAGTGTTCCCCTTGTGATATCTCCCGCTCTTCCTCGTGTTCATCGTGTTCTTCGAGGATCCCACCCAAACGTGAAAGATCGACGCTATAGGGTTCCACCCTAGCGCCCACCACAACATCCGTGATAACCACCACCTCTTCCGAACCTAACCCATTTTGATCCATAGCATTAGTGGTTGTTTGAGTTGTGATTTGAGTCTCCTAGGTGTTTGCTACTTAGGACGGTTGCTTCTTCATCAACCACCACCACCACCATTTCCACATAACCTTGCCCACCATACACTTTCTCGACAACACAACTTAACCCAATTGTTGTTTGTGTTTTTCGAGTTGTGGCTTGTGTCTCCTAAGGTGTTTTGCTACTTAGGGACCGTGGTTACAACTCTTACACTGTATAGCCCATCATCCCACTTCCGCATTGCCAAGTGCACACCACCACCGCTTCCGCTACCACCATTTCGACATTTGTCATTTGAGATTTTGAGTTTATGGTTTTTCCGCTTCCTAAGGTGTTTAGGATGAGTCTCCATCATCTTGGTATCTACACCAAGAACAACCACTCATCATCGCAGCGACGGTAACCTCATTTACACCTTTGTATATTCCCTTGCAATTGCATTGTTAACCCTAGCCCATTTTATGCTATTTGCCTATCGAGACTAGCCATTTGAGTATTGCCGCAACGCATTTGTGCACATTAGTGGTCCATACCTTCCATTGCATACATACCATATCATCTTGGTATCATATCATCCATTGTGCCTCAAGTTTGTTCCCTGATATACACAATTGCTATCTTGGTTTGTGCATTGTGCAAAAGTGGCCATAGAAAAAAGAGGAGAAAAGCTTTTAAGCAAAAAGAGAGCAAAGAGCTCGTGAGCAAGTACCATAGCATCATACCCCATTGAACATAAGAGCCATACCAAAATCTACATCATATGATATCATGCTTGAGAGAAACACCGAACCATACATACATAGCATACTTGGGATAGAAGTTTAGCCATTTCAGATCTATAGATTGTGCACAAGTGTCGATCCGCCTATTGAGCAATCATGCTAGGCCTCTTGAGTTTTGCAACACGAGTGTTTTGGTGGATTCCACATTTTGAGCTCATTCCTTGGGTCACGATTTAATATCTATCCGTGTGTTTCCGTACCTTCATTGCTATTGGTCTACTTGTTTCGCTTATGAATTTTGAATCTTTTTCAACATTATTGACTTGCTAACATTTTGCATCAAATTTTGTGCCACTATCCTCACCGAACTCTACCATAAGCCTTTACTTGTAGGTGGAGGAACAAGTCCGCACCAATTCCACTATTCTTTCATCTCACATTGAGTGACACGGATACATCCTCAACTTTGGGAAAAGGTAACTTGGTATTGTTTATCTCATTTCCTACTCACTCTACTCGAGTCTTGGATGGATAGGCAAGGCATTTCACTTTCGGCTCACAACAACAACGACGAAGTTCGATGCCATGAACAACAACTACGACGCCAAGATGGACAAGCGCATGGAGGAGATCAAGGCCCCATCAAGTCCTACAAGCGATCTTCCTCATCTTCAGAAGACGCCAAGAGCACATCCTTCCGAGCTACCACCTCCGCAAGATCACATCGCATCGACACCATCAACAACAAGAACGGAAGGTCAAGAGCTCAACACCAACAACCGCCAACGACTTCACCATCTCCATGGGCATCTTCGCCAAGCGACTTCAAGGCATCTTCGCCACGGACATATGGCATCTTCGCCAACAAGAACCTCAAGACTACACTCAAGAGAAGCCCCAAGCTCAAGTCCGCGACTTCCACGAGCTACTACGACTCGATAATCGACCACAAGATTCCTTTCTATGGGACTCAAGAACCCGAGGAGTACCTCGAGTGGGAGCGCTGATGGACGACTACCTCAAGCTACATCAAGTTCCTCCCAAGATCAAGTGAAGTGCGCCACAAGAAACTTCCACGACCACGCATTGGCATGGTGGCTTCACACACCTTCTGAGTACTACGACATGAGTTGGCCCAAGACGAAGAGAGCTTTACTACGAGAATTTGTGCCTCCAACCTACATGGAACAACTTCGACGCCAATTGGAGAACACCACCCAAGGATCCAAGTCCATCGACAAGTACTTCAAGGAGATGATGATTGCTTCATGAAAGCCGGCGTGATTTACCCTCATTTTGATGAAGTTCCACTTCATGATGGGATTGCACAACGACATCTCCAAGACCATCGCCTCAAGAACTACAAGTCCATCGACGCTACTACATTGGTGCTCTCAAGGTGGAACAAGAACTCATGAAGGCCAAGGCTTCTCCACCCCAAGCAAACTTCATGCATCAAGCTCCACGACAAGGATGAGGCTAGTACCACCAAGATGTCCAAGCCCACGAGCCCAAGACGATGCTCCTAAGTTCGACTTCACCACCACCCCTCTTTGTGACATTGATGATGCCGAGTCTACTCGATTTTTCAAGATGGGCATACGAATTTGTTCGACTACGGAGACCTTCAAGGACCAAGCTTTGGAGGCGAAGGTGGTATAGCAAGGATGATGCTTCCATCTTTGAGGCGGAGGATGATGTGCCATCTTCGCCTTCATCCATGCGATTATGACGAGATGATCGAGCATGGGATTTTCCTTCGTCACGGAGGAGAGTGATGATGTGCCATCTTCGCCTTCATCCACGGCGACAACGACAGATGGTTGAGCATGGGATTCTCCTTCACCACGGCGCATGATGATGACTTGAGTGACTTTTGCCACCATATTGAGAGTGAGAGTGACTTCACCACTAGCCCCATATATGATGAGTTGCCAATTCCCATGTGAGGAGAGCAACACCCCCACCACTTGAGTGAGATGAGTGACTCCACCATACGAGTTTGAGTGCACCTATTTTGAGGGAGTGAGTGAACCACCACATAGAGAGAGTGAGATAGTTGATAGGTCTCGTGGAGGCCATTTACAATTCTAACAACTTGACCTCTACCTCTATTGTGTCTTCTTTTGGTGCTAGGTCCCATTTATGATGACGCCATCTCGATTTACTCTGCCCCTCCTTGGACAAGATGATGGCCATGGTGGATTATGATGCACCCCACATGGTTCCATCAAGATGAAGATGACCACCATTTGGTCTTTCCCACCTCACCTACACCACTTGAGTGGAATGACAAAGGTAACAAAGGTGACGGTGATGCTCTAGTCCCACTAGTGGACATTCTGACATTGATTGCTTGCATGATGTTGATCTACCTATTGCCATGCTTCATGCTAGTATGATTTCCCATGTGATGATTTGCCCATTTATGATGAGTATGATGATTCTATTGTGGAGTCTATTAGTTGTGATGCCATGTTACATAGGATTTCTTGTGACAATTCTTAGGTCACATCATGTTTGATAATCCGCTGACTTGTCATATGCTATGCATGAGATCCATCATATTTCTTATTTGCAATCTCTTCATAGTGACTATGCATGCCATTAAATAAACCCAATTTGCACATATGGCATAGATGACAAGCACATGGTTATTGGCATTTGTTTTTCTTGTGATGATATTGATATGCCCTTTGCATCATTTATCTCATATG
The DNA here is from genome assembly GCA_021437245.1 of Aegilops speltoides. Classification (NCBI taxonomy): domain Eukaryota; kingdom Viridiplantae; phylum Streptophyta; class Magnoliopsida; order Poales; family Poaceae; genus Aegilops; species Aegilops speltoides. The sequence continues at coordinate 34,405 of JAHHZJ010003965.1, read as the reverse complement.
CCATGCCATGACCACCTAGCTTTGGATATGCATTGTTTTGATGTTGTCCATTTTCCATATGATGTTTCCGATATTGCTCATGAGGAGGCCCCCATAGTTTCATACATGTTAGGGGAATTTGATCCATCCCATTCATTGCATGATCCCATACTTTTTGCACCATATGCTACCCATTAATAAACATACTATTGATGTGCCATATACTTGCATTCTCAATTTGTGTCCCCATCGTGTCATACATAACAACTATTCTTTCATGATGGATGACATGTTCCTATACCATGCATCAAATTTTTTGAGCGATGCTTATCTTGTGTTAACTCACGCGCACATACACATCATGATGGATGATGTACATTTACCACGCCGACAATTTCTTTTGGTTTGTGTCTCTTTTGTGTAGGTACTATGAATACTTGTCAACCTCGCAATCCCACGAGTTGACAAAACGAGCTTTAGAGAGCAACGGATGAATTGGGATCATGTGAATTGTCTTTACCATCGCCCCTTCACAAGGACTACAACTCCTCTACTTGGCTCTCACACGGCTATGGGCCATTTACCATCACATTATGCTCATTTTACTGTTCACTTTGCATGCTATGCTTGCTTCTATGCCTTTGCCATGCAATTAGAGACTTGCTTGCATCTACCCATGTTTCATCATTATGCTACTTATGTATTTGCATGCTTGGTGGAGATCCTTGTTGCTATTGCCATGTTTATCATGTGCCCCATGCTATTGTCCTCATATCTTGCTTTCATGATTGTGCTATGACATGAATTATTCATGCCCACTATTTGCAAAGGACATGTTTGCCATGATTCATTCTAGTATGTCGCATCTTCGCACTACAAGCATACTTGACTTGATTGCTATGATTGCTTGCTATGTTGCATCACCCATGTTCCACTACTTGCTTTCTTGTTGATGACATGTATGCTCATGCCTCTCACATGCGTCTCTCTGTGTCATACTTGCTCATCTCATGCGGTTGATGACAACCATCTATATGCTTTGCACATGATTCAGATTGCTTCTTGTCATATATCTCCATGTGTTACCTCTCATGCTAGATGATTTGTCATGTATTGAGTGCAACAATGATTCTCTCTTTTCATGAGATTGCCCATAGCATTCTCACACATGTTTGGAGATTTTGACAATTCTTGTGAAGCATGCTTGTCTTACTTTTTTGCACCATATACCTAGTGCCATGAATATAGCCATTGTTGCATCATATTATTCATGCACTTGTGCTTCTAATGGCTATGTGCACAAGATGAGAACCATCATGATGGATGATGTGTTTCTACCATGCGATACTTCTTTGTTTTGTTTTGTGCATGTGTAGGATACTGGACTTCGTGGTCGACTTCCACTTCACGTGAGTTCACCATTCGAGCTCTTGAGAACGAGCCACCTCTACCACTTATTTATTCTACATCGCACTTGCTTGTGAAGAATGCATAAGGACATGCTTTCAAGGTGATATCCTCTTTGAGAACTCCCAAACCATGAGCATGGATATTGTGGATCATCCTACTTGTGTTGTTTGCCCCATGAGACTTATTGGTCATCTTGACTACTTGATTGCGCATGTTGAGAGATCTTGCCTCGCTTCTTACCATTTTAGCATTTCCATGCTTCATGATATATATACCTTGTGTGTTGCATCCAATTCTTGGACTAATTGCTACTATCATATGGTTGGTTGCACAAATGTCAGCCTTCACATATGCCATGTCCCATTGCTTGTCTCATGCTTGACTGACTCGCCTTCACACATGATGAACAATTGCTCTTTATATTGTGTTGAGTGCCACACTATATTCACTACACCCTATGCACATTATGCTTGGATTGTCTTGCACTTGACCCATGTGTTTAGACATCTCATCTTATTTGGTGTTGTGAATGATTCCTATGCCTACCATCACCATTTGTTTGTTAATTTATGCATGCTTGCTATGACCTTGAGGTAGATGCTTGTTCACTTATCACATATATTTGCACCTTGGCCTCCCTTTACATGCTTGTTCCCATGATGTACTTGATTGTGCTCAATTTATATGTCCAAATGTCATGACACACTTCTTTGTCAAACCATATGCTATGCTTGATGACAACACTTGTTGGGTGAATCACCTCTTGAATGCTTGGTTTTGCCTCACGAACCACATTTGTTTTTCCAAGTGCTTGTTATCTTGCTACTTTTGAAGGAATTACAAGACGTGTGACATTGAGAGTGCCCATTTGGAACTTCAAGATGACAAGAACTTGGTGATCGACCACTTCTACACGGCAACGCCATCTCTTTCCCATGGTGATTTTGCTTTCATCCGAGGTCGGATCTTTCCCAGGGAGGGGATGATGGAGCATCCTATGGACATCACCATGTCAAGAGTCCGCTTAAGTGACACGTGCGACCTCTACTTCTCATACATAAAGGTGAATCTTCTCCTTTACACGTGTTCACTTGACCTTTGAGGATGGTATACTACTTGACACCCACCTGTGCACGTGATAGGTATTGTTTGAGCTTCACGACGACGAGGAGGAGTGCAAGCTAAGTAACGCCTACATCATTCATGCGAGGGAAGCATGGAAGCGAGATGAAGAAGAAGGACTCCGCCTGGCCTGTAAAGGGCGATTATCACTAAAGCAAGCGCAGATTATCATTGCTTTATTTCATCACTAAAGCAAGCTAAGATATCAAAGGTACTTCATCGCCCATGAGTACAGATTACCGTCACGGCAAGCACTGCTGCCCTTTGGCCTTGTATCCTCTCCCACTTACCCCTTCGTGGCTTAGACTATAAATGGACCACCTCCACCTCCTTTCTAGGGTTAGCAAAGATAGCTCATTCTTAAGTGAGCTTTGTTCTACCTATCTCTACTCTTGAGAGACCATTACTCCATTGGAGGCCAAGACCTCCATCTAGGAGAAGATCCTCATGGATTCAAGATTCTCTTAGGGAAGATCCATCTAGGATATCATCAAGACCTCTCTTGGAGATGAACCTACCTTGTATCTTTCCTTTGTTGTTCATGTACCTTGTGATCTTGTGTTTGATTGTCTAGTGGATGTGTGATTGGACTTGTTCTTGAGTGTTTCCTCAGGATTTCTCTCCGCTCTTCCCTGTTCATCGGTTCTCAGAGGATCCCTCCAAACATGAAAGATCGACTAATTAGGGTTCCACCTACATCACTTGCCCTATCAAGTGGTATCGATTTCGCTTTTGAGATTTTCGTAGTTTAGATCGAGTTTGTTCTTCATACCTACAGTCCAATGCAAAAAGCCACAAAAATTAGGTTAGTTCATCATATCCAACCTATTCAGCCTTTTGCATAATCTTTTCAGATGGCGCTGTTGAATTTGCGTTGCATCGCCGTGTCTAGTTGCCGGTCTTAGAGTCTAGTCTTTAGAGTTTCGGTTCGTCATAAGTTGTCATGCCGTCAGCCGCACCATCATCATCGCCTCGCCATCTACCACCACCGCTATCCGCCACCGCTTCAATCCGTATCCATATCCCACCACCATATATCCACCACCAACCGGAAGTTCGCATATTCGGGTTGTTTTCGTGATCCATCTAGTTTTCCAATTCGTGTTAGCTTGTCTCGGTAGGTTTCATTCCAGCATCTTTGCCGCCTCAGAAGAGGTTGGTTTCAAAAAAATGCACGGACAAAATTTTTCCAAAACGACGATAAAAAAATTTCTCGCTAAAATTTTCCTCGCAAAAAACGACAGACAAAAAAATTTCGCTATCCTATTTTTAGGAGTTTCACGATTGAGATACCCTTATAGAAAGTTTTTTGACCTGCTTCAGCTTTTGGGTCCGGCAAATAAAAAAAAAATTGCTAAAAATTGTGCCCATCCCGCTGGCTTGACTTGGGAAGAGTTTTGAGACACTCACCATTATAGTGATTTTTCGAAAAAAGAGCAACAAGAAAAAAAAGAAGCACAAAAAAAAGGAGCAAAAATTTCAGAGTGTGCTTTTTCCTTGTTTACGCAGCCACGTGATTTTGTTAGTGTACTAGGCTCGCTGCCTCATAGCACGGTTCAGCCTAGACCAAAGACAAGACTTGCTGAGCGCTTATTCAACTTTGCATCTCTCAATTGATTATTGCCGAATTTTTTTGCTACCATATTATAAGCCTTCCTCCACATACATCTACAGGCGCTTGATTCTCCCCGTAATCACTATATCCAAGCTTTGAGAGTTTTGACTACAACTGCCGATCACCACCGTCCGGGTAAGAACTGTAAGAATTTGAGATTTGTTGTTTGATTTAGTTTGTGATACCACCACCACTTCTAGTAGTCAGAGGATCATATTCTTGTGTGTTTCTATTTGCCGCTAAATCCATGGTAGGAATATGAGAAGACGCTTGAAACAAAGATGATAGCAAAGCTTGATAAATTGATGAAGGCTTCCACAACCACCGCCGGCTGCACCTCTCGCACTCGCAATCAACAACCACGCCCCTTCCGAATTAGTATGGACGAGCTCGTTCCTATTGAGCCAGACAAAATTTTGTGCCACAAGCACGCTGTTGGTGTTTCTTTGGTTCACGGGTACCGAGGAGGATGATTATGTGGGAGATTACGAGGATGAGGTTGATCAACAGAACTACGGCAACCACCAAAGACCACAACCACCGTGTCCACATGCAAATAATGGCAATGTTAGGCTCCCTCGTATCAGATCATGACCATCTCCCTAAACTGAAATTGAATATTCCACCATTTGAGGGTAGATATGTTCCTAATATATATTTACTTGGGTGTTAGAAACCAACAATGATTTACATGTTTACAATATCCCGAGGAGAGACGTTCTCGCCATGTTTGTGCTTACTAGCTTTGCATGTTTGGTGGTCTCAACATTGTAGATTATATCCTGCTCCAGCCTACTGGGCTGCTTTGAAAACTGCTATGCATACTGCTGGTTCCACCATATTATCAACGGAATTGCTTCAAAAATTGCAACGCTTAAGACAAGGAGAAAATCAGTAGAAGAATATTATCGTGAATTACAAACCGGCTTGATTAGATGTGGTATTGTTGAGGAGAATGAAGCTATGCTTGCACGCTCGGTGGATTAAATAGAGAGATTCGCACCATTCTAGACTATAAGGATTATATAATATCACCGCTTATTCCATCTTGCTTGTAAAGTGAACGTGAAGTGCAGGATCGACAGCATTGGCGCCACTAACTTTTCTCGCAGTCGACCTTCATCATGGACACCACGTGCATCATCTACTTCACACGCTCGCTACACCGCACCTCTCCTGGCGCCACCTCCAACCGTGATATAAGAAAGGCACAACCACCACTATCTCGCCAAGAGCACACCGCTGACCTGACAGAGCTCTTCTTCTTCCATGGCATCAACAACACAAGTGATATTATTTGTCGTCATTAAGGGAAGAGGACATTTTATGAGAATGCAAATCTCAGCGGTGATGATTGCTACCGAGGATGGTGGGTATGAGTCCGCTTAGTGACTATGATGAGGAGATTTTGGCTCTTATTACACATGAGGAACACGGTGGAGATGATTCTGATCATGAGACACAATACATGGCGTCAAGATGCCATAAGTATGAATGTTTAGTCTCAACGTGTTTTGAGTGTGCAAAGTTACATGTCGAGCAAAATCAGAGGCATAATTTGTTCCATACAAAGGAGTTGTGAAGGAACGTTTATTCAAGGCCATCATAGATGGAGGGAGCTGCAACAACTTGGCTAGCATGGAGATGTTGGAGAAGTATCTCTCATCATAAGACCACATCCACATCCTTACTACATTCAATGGTTCAACAACAGCAAGGTTAAGGTAACACGCATCGCTCGTGTGCATTTTAGTATCTCTACATATTCGATTATGTTGATTGTGATGTGGTACCTATGCAAGCATGTTCTTATTACTTGGTAGACCATGGCAATTTGATAAAAATTCGTACACCATGGTAGAAACAATCAAGATACTCTTGTTCATAAGGATAAAATATTACTTTGCTTCCTATGACTTCGAGTCCATTTTGAAAGATGATATTAATAGAGCTAATAAAGCAAAACAGAGAAAAATAAGAGTGAAAATCAGATTGTGGCAAAAGAATTTGAGCAACATATGAAGCCTAAACCATCTAGTGTCTTTCAAATTAAATTGAAAAGTGCATGTTTACTTGCCACTAAATCGATATTGATGAGCTAGATTTAGCAAATCTGTTTGCTATGCTTTGTGTAAAGAGGCATTATTTTCATTCGAGGACGTTTTCCTTCTTTGTCTCCTCATTGTCACTAACATTTTGTGAGTTCACGACGCCTTCCACAAGACGCGCACCGGATTACCACCTATTCGAGGGATTGAGCATCGATTGACTTAATTCCCGCGCATCATTACCCAACCGTGCACCATACCGCACTCAATCCGAGGAGACGAAGGAGATTATGCGTCAAGTATGTGAGCTGCCGACAAAGGTTATATACGCTAATCCTTAGTCCTTGTGTGTTCCTATTATTCTAGTGCCGAAAAGGATGGTACGTCACGTATGTGTGTTGATTGTAGAGGCATCAATAATATTACTATTCGTTATCGCCACCCTATTCCTAGGCTAGATGATATGCTTGATGAATTGAGGGTTTCTACAATATTCTCCAAAGTTGATTTATGAGTGGATACCATCAAATTGTATGAAATTGGGAGATGAATGGAAAACAGCATTTAAAACTAAGTTTGATTATATGAGTGGTTAGTCATGCCTTTTGGGTTAACTAATGCACCTAGTACTTTCATGAGATTAATGAACGTTTTACGCTTTCATGGACGATTTGTGGTAGTTTATTTTGATGATATACTGATTTATAGCAAATCTTTGGAAGAACATTTGGAACATTTACGTTGTTTTTAATGCTCTACGTGATGCACGCTTGTTTGGTAACCTTGGGAAGTGCACTTTTGCACCGACCGAGTGTCTTTTCTTGGCTATGTTGTTACTCCACAGAATTGAAGTTGATAAAGCCAAGATTGAAGCTATTGAGAGTTGGCCGAGCCCAAACGGTCACACAAGTGAGGAGTTTCTTTCCTCACTGGTTTTATAGCGCTTGTGAGAGATTTCAGCACCATTGCTGCACCTCTCAACGAGCTTACAAAGAAGGATGCCTTTTGTTTGGGTACCGACAGAAGAAGCCTTCACGGTATTGAAAGCTAAGTTGACATGCTCCTTTACTCCAACTTCCGATTTTAATAAGACTTTTGAGCTTGAATGTGATGCTAGTGGAATTGGATTAGAGGTGTTATTACAAGATGGCAAACCTGTTGTATACTTTTCCTAAAAATTGAGGGCCTAGTCTGAATTATTCTATTTATGATAAAGAATTATATGCTCTTGTTCGGACTTTAGAAACATGGCAACATTATTTATGGCCCAAAGAATTTGTTATACATTCGATCATGAATCTTTGAAACATATTAAAAGTCAAGCTAAACTGAATCAGACATGCTAAATGGGTTGAATTCATTGAGACTTTCCCTTATGTCATTAAACACAAGAAGGGTAAAGAAATGTTATTGTTGATGCATTGTCTCGTCAGCTATACTATGCTTTCACAACTTGACTTCAAAATATTTGGTTTGAGACCATCAAAGATCAATATGTGCATGATGCTGATTTTAAAGATGTATTGCAGAATTGTAAAGAAGGTAGAACATGGAACAAGTTCGCATTAATGATGGATTGCTTCGCTCTAACAAGCTATGCATTCCAGCCTAGCTCCGCTCGTCTTTTGTTGTTGCAGGAGGCGATGGAGGAGGACTAATGGGACACTTCGCGTGAAGAAGACCGAGGATATACTAGCTACACATTTCTTTTGGCCAAAGATGAGACGGATGTTGAGCGCTTTTGTCGTCACTGCACATGTCAAAAAGCTAAGTCACGACTCAATCCTCATGGTTTATATATGCCTTGCCTGCACTTCAGTGTTCCTTGGGAGGATATATCTATGGACTTTGTTTTAGGTTTACCTCGAACAAAGAAGGGAGGATAGCATATTTGTTGTCGTGGATAGATTCTCAAATGGCACACTTTATACCATGTCATAAAAGCGATGATGTCATAATGTTGCTGATTTGTTCTTCGTGAAATTATTCGCTTGCATGGTGTGCCAACTACTATTGTTTCAGATCGTGATACTAAATTTTTAGCCACTTTTGGAGATGTTTATGGGCTAAGTTAGACTAAACTACTTTTTAGTACTACTTGTCACCCACAAACTGATGGATAAACCAAGTAGTCAATAGAACATTGTCTACTATGCTTAGGGCTGTTTTGAAGAATAAGAAAATGTGGGAAGAATGTTGCCTCATATTGAATTTGCTTATAATCGCTCATTGCATTCTACTACTAAGATGTGCCTTTTGAAATTGTGTATGGTTTCCTACCGGCACCTATTGATTTATTGCTTCTTCCATCTTCGGAGAAGGTTAATTTTGATGCTAAAGAACGCGGAATTGATTTTAAAATGCATGAGTTAACTAAGGAAAACATTGAGCGATGAATGCTAAATATAAACTTGCCGGAGAGGGTAGAAAACATGTTGTGTTTGCACCGAGATCTTGTTTGGTTACATTTATGTAGGATAGATTTCCATTTATGCAAATCAAAGCTAATGCCACGTGTCATGGTCCTTTAAAGTATTGGAGAAAGTAAATGATAATGCATATAAACTTGAGCTGCCTCGCAGATTTTGGGGTTAGTCCCACTTTTAACATTGCAGATTTGAAGCCATATTTGGGTGAGGAAGATGAGTCATTACGAGATTTACTTCATTTCAAGAAGGGAGGATGATGAGGACATCAATACCATTGTTACACCCACAGTTTCCCGCTATATACATAATCGACCAATTACTAGAGTCACAAGACGCCAACTAAATTACGTATTGCTTTGGTAATGATTCTAATGTTCATGAGAATATGATGTCGCTTAAATTGGATACATTTGTTTTGCTTACAAATGAAGGGCCTAGCTTGGAGAAGGATGAACATTGGAGCAAGAACACACATGGAGTTGATGGCATGCTAAGGGGATCAAGAACGGAGTTACAAGTGATGATTTCAAGACTTTGAAGCCACCATAAGGAGTGCATGAAGCCTTGGACGAAATATACAAGATGCCACTTCATAATATTCGTCCATAGGCTATTCTAGGTGTCAGCACACCTTATTATTGGGCAGGCCCATGTAATTTCGAAATACATTAGTATAGGCTATTTTAGAGTCCATGTGTGGGGAACAAGAGATAGGGTTAGTTTTGACCTCCACCAAGGGCCACGAAATTCACCCCTCTTCCTCCATATATACAGCTCTTAGGGCACCGCTTAGACTTGGGTTTTGTTTAGATTAAAATCGCCATAGCTGCAACTTCACAGATTTCGCTTTGTGTTCAACGCACTGCATAAAGGCGCCAAACCCCACCTTGATCAATAAAGCCATCTTATATTCGCAATATCCAGATTGCAATCTCAGCTTGCTTGTTCTTCGTTTTCGTCACAGAAATAGACCTCGTGGTCGTTGATCGTGTCCTGCATGGGTCAATAACCTCTCTGAGTTGGTTTAGCGACATATATGCGACGCCCTCGCACGCTCGAGTCGGATCACAAAGTCGACTTCCACAAAAGCGAAATCACCATCTCATCGAAAGACGGACACCTCCGCCTATCACATCGTTTTCCTTAGTTAACTCATGCATTTTAAAATCAACCTAGACGCTTTAGCATCAAAATTAACCTTCTCCAAGATGGAAGAGGCAACAAATCAATAGGTGCACGAGGTAGGAAACCATACACAACTTCAAAAGGGCACATCTTAGTAGAATGCAATGAACGATTATAAGCAAATTCAATATGAGGCAAGCATTCCTCCCACATTTTCTTATTTTTCTTTAGAATGCCCTACATAGTAGACAATGTTCTATCGACTACTTCGCTTTGTCCATCGTTTGGGGTGACAAGTAGTACTAAAAAGCGCTTAGTCCCCAACTTAGCCCATAAACATCTCCAAAAGTGGCTAAGAAATTTAGTAATTATCCAAACAATAGTATTGGCACACCATGCAAACTAATAATTTCAATGGAAGAACAATCAAGAACATTGACAAAGATCATCGCTTTTATGACATGGTATAAAGTGTGCCATTTTCGAGAATCTATCCACGACAACAATATGTTATCCTCCCTCTTTGTTCTAGGTAAACCTAAAACAAAGTCCATAGATATATCCTCCCAAGGAACACTAGGTATGGCAAAGGCATATATAAACCATGAGGATTGAGTCGTGACTTAGCTTTTGACATGTAGCAACAGCAATAAACGCTCAACATCCTGCCTCATCTTGGCCAAAAGAAATGTGTAGCAAGTACGCCCTCCGCCTTCACGCCTAAAGTGTCCCATTAGTCCTCCTCCATGCCCCGCAACAACAAAGACAACGGAGCTAGGTGAATGCATAGCTTGTTAGCACTAACACAAATCCATCTTAACATACAAACTTGTTCCATGTTCTTCCTTCTTACAATTCTGCAATACATCTTTAAAATCAAGATCATGCACATATTGATCTTTGATGGTCTCAAACCAAATATTTTGAAGTCAAGTTGTGAAAGCATAGTATAGCTTATTTAGACAATGCATCAAGAATAACATTTTCACCTTCTTGTGTTTAATGACATAAGGAAAGTCTCAATGAATTCAACCCATTTAGCATGTCACGATTCAGTTTAGCTTGACTTTAATATGTTTCAAAGATTCATGATCGTAATGTATAACAAATTTTGGGCCATAAATAATGTTGCATGTTTCTAAAGTCCTAACAAGAGCATATAATCTTTATCATAAGTAGAGTAATTCAGACTAGGCCCACTCAATTTTTCGTAGTATGCAAATGTGTTTGCTATCTTGTAATAACACACCTCCTAATCCACCATCTCATCGAAAAGACGGACACCTTTGTCGATGCGGAGCATCCTATGGACATCACCATGTCAAGAGTCCGCTTGGCAAGTGACACGCATGCACTCTACTTCTCATACATAAAGGTGAATCTTCCTTTACACGTGTTCACTTGACCCCTTTGAGGATGGTATACTACTTGACACTCCACTGTGTGCATGCATAGGTATTGTCGGAGCTTCACGACGACGAGGAGGAGTGCAAGCGCCAAGTAACGCCTACACCATCCGCGAGGGAAGCATGGAAGCGAAGACGGAAGAAGAAGGACTGCCTAGTTCAGAAGGGCGGTATTACACGCTTCAAAGCAAGCGGTATTACCGCTTAGCGGTACTATCGCTTAAAGCAAGCGGTATTACCGCAAGCGGTACTACATCGCCCATGAGTACGGGTTACCGCCTGCCGTCAAGCAGCCGCTGCCCTTGGCCTTGTATCCCTCTCCCACTTACCCCTTCGTGGCTTAGACTATAAATGGACCACCTCCACCTCTTTCTAGGGTTAGCAAAGTGATAGCTCATTCTAAGTGAGCTTTGCTCCTACCTATCTCTACTCTTGAGAGAGAGACCATTACTCCATTGGAGGCCAAGACCTCCATCTAGGAGAAGATCCTCATGGATTCAAGACCTCTTTAGGGAAGATCCATCTAGGATATCATCAAGACCTCCTCTGGAGATGAACCTTACCTTGTATCTTTCCCTTTGTTGTTCATGTACCTTGTGATCTTGTGTGTTTGATTGTCTAGTGGATGTGTGATTTGGACTTGTTCTTGAGTGTTTCCCTTGTGATTTCTCTCCGCTCTTCCCCGTGTTCATCGTGTTCTCCGTGAGGATCCTCTCCAAACGTGAAAGACCGATTTAATTAGGGTTCCACCTACATCATATGGTATCATGAGCCAGGTTGATCACGCTTTTGGAGCCCCTACCCGTGTTTTCTAGCTTCATTTTGTTATTTTCGTCCTAAATCCGAAAATCCCCACCAAAAATAGCCCCCAAATATTTTTGTGATTTGTTGGTTTGATGATGTTTTGTTGATTTTGATCCATGGATTTGCTTGGTTTCAAGTGGATCTAGCATTCCCCCAAGTTTCCCCTCTTTCCATCCACGAAATCCATCAAATTTTGCCCCGAAATCATCCATTTCCGCCCCAAAATCGCTATTCCGATTTGATCTGCGAAAAATCGCGACATCAGCGGTACTATCGCTTACAGAGCGGTACTACTCACTGAGAACCTCAAGCGGTACTACCACCCCACTAACGGTACTACCGCTAGGCCCTGTTTCTGCCGAAACAGTCGAAAATCCCGACACGAGCGGTACTACTGCCCTCCCGAGCGGTACTACCGCCCTGGCCAGTTTCAGCTTCCGAGTTTCACCGTTTTGCCCATAACTAATTCATCCGAGTCCGTTTTTGACGTTCTTAGCTCGTTTTGAAGCTATTGACATCCCCATCCCACAAAAATACTACCAACATCATTTGAATCCATCACATTTGGTGAAGTTTGGCATCTTTGCCTAGCGCCCACCACAACATCCGTGATAACCACCACCGACTTCCGCAACCTAACCCATTTTGATCCATATAGCATTAGTGGTTGTTTGAGTTGTGATTTGAGTCTCCTAAGGTGTTTAGGCTACTTAGGGACGGTTGCTTCTTCATCAACCACCACCACCACCATTTCCACATAACCTTGCCCACCATACACTTTCGACAACACAACTTAACCCAATTGTTGTTTGTGTTTTTTCGAGTTGTGGCTTGTGTCTCCTAAGGTGTTTCGGCACTTAGGGACCGTGCTTACAACTCTTACACCGTATAGCCCATCATCCCACTTCCGCATTGCCAAGTGCACACCACCACCGCTTCCGCTACCACCATTTCGACATTTGTCATTTGAGATTTTGAGTTTGCGTTTTTCCGCTTCCTAAGGTGTTTCGCTACTTAGGATGAGTCTCCATCATCTTGGTATCTACACCAAGAACACCGCCACTCATCATCGCAAAGGACGGTAACCTCGATTTACACCTTTGTATATTCCTTGCAATTGCATTGTTAACCCCTAGCCCATTTTATGCTATTTGCCTATCGAGACTAGCCATTTGAGTATTGCCGCAACGTTATTTGTGCACATTAGTGGTCCATACCTTCCATTGCATACATACCATATCATCTTGGTATCATATCATCCATTGTGCCTCAAGTTTGTTCCCAGACATACACAATTGCTATCTTGGTTTGTGCATTGTGCAAAAGTGGCCATAGAAAAAAGAGGAGAAAAGCTTTTAAGCAAAAAGAGAGCAAAGAGCTCGTGAGCAAGTACCATAGCATCATACCCCATTGAACATAAGAGCCATACCAAAATCTACATCATATGATATCATGCTTGAGAGAAACACCGAACCATACATACATAGCATACTTGGGATAGAAGTTTAGCCATTTCAGCATCTATAGATTGTGCACAAGTGTCGATCCGCCTATTGAGCAATCATGCTAGCGCCTCTCTTGAGTTTTGCAACACGAGTGTTTTGGTGGATTCCACATTTTGAGCTCATTCCTTGGTTGCACGACCCAATTTATCTATCCGTGTGTGTTTTCCGTACCTTTCATTGCTATTGGTCTACTTGTTTCGCTTATGAATTTTTGAATCTTTTTCAACATTATTGACTCTTGCTAACATTTTGCATCAAATTTTTGTGCCACTATCCTCACCGAACTCTACCATAAGCCTTTACTTGTAGGTGTGAGTGAACAAGTCCGTACCAATTCCACTATTCTTTCATCTCACATTGAGTGACACGGATACATCCTCAACTTTGGGAAAAGGTAACTTGGTATTGTTTATCTCATTTCCTACTCACCTCTACTCGAGTCTTGTGATGGATAGGCAAGGCATTTCACTTTCGGGTCTACAACAACAACGACGAGTTCGATGCCATGAACAACAACTACGACGCCAAGATGGACAAGCGCATGGAGGAGATCAAGGCCCTCATCAAGTCCTACAAGCGATCTTCCTCATCTTCGAGAAGACGCCAAGAGCACATCCTTCCGAGCTACCACCTCCGCAAGATCACATCGGCATCGACACCATCAACAACAAGAACGTGAAGGTCAAGAGCTCAACACCAACAACCGCCAACGACTTCACCATCTCCATGGGCATCTTCGCCAAGCGACTTCAAGGCATCTTCGCCACGGACATATGGCATCTTCGCCAACAAGAACCTCAAGACTACACTCAAGAGAAGCTCCCAAGCTCAAGTCCGCGACTTCCACGAGCTACTACGACCTCGACACCGACCACAAGATTCCTTTCTATGGGACTCAAGAACCCGAGGAGTACCTCGAGTGGGAGCGTTTGATGGACGACTACCTCAAGCTACATCAAGTTCCTCCCGAAGATCAAGTGAAGTGCGCCACAAGAAACTTCCACGACTACGCATTGGCATGGTGGCTTCACACACCTTCGGAGTACTACGACATGAGTTGGCCCAAGACGAAGAGAGCTTTACGGCGAGAATTTGTGCCTCCAACCTACATGGAACAACTTCGACGCCAATTGGAGAACACCACCCAAGGATCCAAGTCCATCGACAAGTACTTCAAGGAGATGATGATTGCCTTGCGACGAGCCGGCGTGGACGACCCCATTTTGATGAAGTTCCACTTCATGATGGGATTGCACAACGACATCTCCAAGACCATCGTCCTCAAGAACTACAAGTCCATCGACGACTACTACATTGGTGCTCTCAAGGTGGAACAAGAACTCATGAAGGCCAAGGCTTCTCCACCCCAAGCAAACTTCGCGGCGACCAAGCTCTACGACAAGGATGAGGCTAGTACCACCAAGATGTCCAAGCCCGACGAGCTCCAAGACGATGCTCCCAAGTTCGACTTCACCACCACCCCTCTTTGTGACATTGATGATGCCGAGTCTACTCTGACTCTTTTTCAAGACGGTGCGCCGACGAGTTCGACTACGGAGACCTTCAAGGACCAAGCTTTGGAGGCGAGTGACAAGGTGGCGAGCAAGGATGATGCTTCCATCTTTGGAGGCGGAGGATGATGTGCCATCTTCGCCTTCATCCATGGCGACGGTGACGAGATGATCGAGCATGGGATTTTCCTTCGGTCACGGAGGAGAGTGATGATGTGCCATCTTCGCCTTCATCCACGGCGACAACGACGAGATGGTTGAGCATGGATTCTCCTTCGACCACGGCGACGTATGATGACTTGAGTGACTTTTGCCACCATATTGAGAGTGAGAGTGACTTCACCACTAGCCCCATATATGATGAGTTGCCACAATTCCCATGTGAGGAGAGCAACAACCCCCACCACTTGAGTGAGATGAGTGACTCCACCATACGTGAGTTTGAGTGCACCTATTTTGAGGGAGTGAGTGAACCACCACATAGAGAGAGTGAGATAGTTGATAGGTCTCGTGAGGCCATTTACAATTCTAACAACTTGACCTCTACCTCTATTGTGTCTTCTCTTTTGGTGCTAGGTCCCATTTATGATGACGAGCCGATCCTCGATTTACTTCTGCCCTCCCTTGGACAAGATGATGGCCGTGGTGGATTATGATGCACCCCCCACATGGTTCCATCAAGATGAAGATGACCACCATTTGGTCTTTCCCACCTCACCTACACCACTTGAGTGGAATGACAAAGGTAACAAAGGTGACGGTGATGCTCTAGTCCCACTAGTGGACATTCTTGACATTGATTGCTTGCATGATGTTGATCTACCTATTGCCATGCTTCATGCTAGTATGATTTCCCCATGTGATGATTTGCCCATTTATGATGAGTATGATGATTCTATTGTGGAGTCTATTAGTTGTGATGCCATGTTACATAGGATTTCTTGTGACAATTCTTTAGGTCACATCATGTTTGATAATCCGCTTGACTTGTCATATGCTATGCATGAGATCCATCATATTTCTTATTTGCAATCTCTTCATAGTGACTATGCATATGCCATTAAAATAAACCCAATTTGCACATATGGCATAGATGACAAGCACATGGTTATTGGCATTTGTTTTTCTTGTGATGATATTGATATGCTCCTTTGCATCATTTATCTCATATGCCATGCCATGACCACCTAGCTTCGGATATGCATTGTTTTGATGTTGTCCATTTTCTCCATATGATGTTTCCGATATTGCTCATGAGGAGGCCCCATAGTTTCCTCATACATGTTAGGGAATTTGATCCATCCCATTCATTGCATGATCCCCATACTTTTTGCACCATATGCTACCCACGAATAAACATACTATTGATGTGCCATATACTTGCATTCTCAATTTGTGTCCCCATCGTGTCATACATAACAACTATTCTTTCATGATGGATGACATGTTCCTATACCATGCATCAAATTTCTTTGAGCGATGCTTATCTTGTGCTAACTCACACGTGCACATACACATCATGATGGATGATGTGTACATTTACCACGCGCACAATTTCTTTGGTTTGTGTCTCTTTTGTGTAGGTACCCATGAATACTTGTCAACCTCGCAATCCCACGAGTTGACAAAACGAGCTTTAGAGAGCAACGATGAATTGGGATCATGTGAATTGTCTTTACCACCGTCCCCTTCGCAAGGACTACGCTGAACTCCTCTACTTGGCTCTCACACGGCTATGGGCCATTTACCACTTCTCACATTATGCTCATTTTACCGTGTTCACTTTGCATGCTATGCTTGCTTCTATGCCTTTGCCATGCAATTGTGACCCTTGCTTGCATCTACCCATGTTTCATCATTATGCTACTTCTATGTGTATTTGCATGCTTGGTGGAGATCCTTGTTGCTATTGCCATGTTTATCATGTGCCCCATGCTATTGTCCTCATATCTTGCTTTCATGATTGTGCTATGACATGTGAATTATTCATGCCCACTATTTGCACCAAGGACATGTTTGCCATGATTCATTCTAGTATGTCGCATCTTCGCACTACAAGCATACTTGACTTGATTGCTATGATTGCTTGCTATGTTGCATCACCCATGTTCCACTACTTGCTTTCTTGGGTTGATGACATGTATGCTCATGCCTCTCACATGCGTTGTCTCTTGTGTCATACTTGCTCATCTCATGCGGTTGATGACAACCATCTATATGCTTTGCACATGATTCGTATTGCTTCTTGTCATATATCTCCATGTGTTACCTCTCTCATGCTAGATGATTTGTCATGTATTGAGTGCAACAATGATTCTCTTCTTGTTCATGAGATTGCCCCCATAGCATTCTCACACATGTTTGGAGATTTTGACACAATTCTTGTGAAGCATGCTTGTCTTACTTTTTTGCACCATATACCTAGTGCCATGAATATAGCCATTGTTGCATCATATTATTCATGCACTTGTGCTTCTAATGGCTATGTGCACAAGATGAGAACCATCATGATGGATGATGTGTTTGTCTACCATGCGATACTTTCTTTTGTTTTGTTTTGTGCATGTGTAGGATACTTGGACTTCGTGGTTTACTTCCACTTCACGTGAGTTCACCATTCGAGCTCTTGAGAACGAGCCACCTTCTACCACTTATTTATTCTACATCGCACTTGCTTGTGAAGAATGCATAAGGACATGCTTTCAAGGTGATATCCTTCTTTTGAGAACTCCCAAACCATGAGCATGGATATTGTGGATCATCCTACTTGTGTTGCTTGCCCCATGAGACTTATTGGTCATCTTGGACTACTTGATTGCGCACATGTTAGAGATCTTGCCTCGCTTACCATTTTAGCATTTCCATGCTTCATGATATATATACCTTGTGTGTTGCATCCAATTCTTGGACTAATTGCTACTATCATATGGTTGGTTGCACAAATGTCAGCTCTTCACATATGCCATGTCCCATTGCTTGTCTCATGCTTGACTTGACTGCCTCACACATGATGAACAATTGCTCTTTATATTGTGTTGAGTGCCACACTATATTCACTACACCCTATGCACATTATGCTTGGATTGTCTTGCACTTGACCCATGTGTTTAGACATCTCATCTTATTTGGTGTTGTGAATGATTCCTATGCCTACCATCGACCATTTGTCGAGCACTTTATGCATGCTTGCTATGACCTTGAGGTAGATGCTTGTTCACTTATCACATATATTTGCACCTTGGCCTCCCATTTACATGCTTGTTCCCATGATGTACTTGATTGTGCTCAATTTATATGTCCAAATGTCATGACACACTTCTTTGTCAAACCATATGCTATGCTTGATGACAACACTTGTTGGGTGAATCACCTCTTGAATGCTTGGTTTTGCTCTTACGACAACCACATTTGTTTTTCCAAGTGCTTGTTATCTTTGCTACTTTTGAAGGAATTACAAGACGGTGTGACATTGGAGAGTGTCCATTTGGAACTTCAAGATGACAAGAACTTGGTGATCGACCACTTCTACACGGCAACGCCATCTCTTTCCCATGGTGATTTTGCTTTCGATCCGAGGTCGGATCTTTCCCAAGGGGGAGGGGATGATGCGGAGCATCCTATGGACATCACCATGTCAAGAGTCCGTTTGGCAAGTGACACGTGCGACCTCTACTTCTCATACATAAAGGTGAATCTTCTCCTTTACACGTGTTCACTTGACCCCTTTGAGGATGGTATACTACTTGACACTCCACTCGTGTGCACGCATAGGTATTGTCGGAGCTTCACGCACGACGAGGAGGAGTGCAAGCGCCAAGTAACGCCTACACCGTCCGCGAGGGAAGCATGGAAGCGAAGACGGAAGAAGAAGGACCTGCCAGTCTGAGAAGGGCGGTACTACCGCCAAAGCAAGCGGTACTATCGCTTGCTGCGATACTATCACCCAAAGCAAGCAGTACTACCGCTCAAGCGGTACTACCGCCCATGAGTACGGTACTACCGCCCTGCCGGTGCGCAGCCGCGGCCCTTTGGCCTTGTATCCCTCTCCCACTTACCCCTTCGTGGCTTAGACTATAAATGGACCACCTCCACCTCCTTTCTAGGGTTAGCAAAGTGATAGCTCATTCTTAAGTGAGCTTTGCTCCTACCTATCTCTACTCTTGAGAGAGAGAGACCATTACTCCATTGGAGGCCAAGACCTCCATCTAGGAGAAGATCCCCCTGCGGATTCAAGACCCCTCTTTAGGGAAGATCCATCTAGGATATCATCAAGACCTCCTCTTGGAGATGAACCTTACCTTGTATCTTTCCCTTTGTTGTTCATGTACCTTGTGATCTTGTGTGTTTGATTGTCTAGTGGATGTGTGATTTGGACTTGTTCTTGAGTGTTTCCCCTTGTGATTTCTCTCCGTTCTTCCCCGTGTTCATCGTGTTCTCCGTAGGATCCCTCCAAACATGAAAGATCGATTTAATTAGGGTTCCACCCTACATCACTTGCCCCTATCAAGTGGTATCAGATTTCCAGTTGCTCGGTGAGATTTTACAGCTTTTTCAGTAGTTTAGATCGAGTTTGTTCTTCATACCTACAGTCCACGAAAAAGCCACACAAAAATTAGGGTTAGTTCATCATATCCAACCTATCCGAGCCTTTGCATAATCTTTTTCGTATTTGCGTTGTTGAATTTGCGGTTGCATCGTCGTGTCTAGTTGCTGGTCTTAGAGTCTAGTCTTTAGAGTTTCGAGTTCGTCATAAGTTGTCATGCCGTCGCCGCACCATCATCATCGCCCCTGCCATCTACCACCACCGCTTATCCGCCACCGCTTCGAATCCGTATCCATATCCCACCACCATATATCCACCACCAATCCGAGTTCCTTGCATATTCGGGTTGTTTTCGTGATCCATCTAGTTTTCCAATTCGTGTTAGCTTGTCTGAGTAGGTTTCGGATTCCAGCAATCTTTTGCCGTCTGTAGAAGAGGTTGGTTTCCAAAAAAAAATGCACGGGACAAAATTTTTTCCAAAAACGCACGGGATAAAAAAATTTCTGGCTAAAATTTTCTGGCTAAAAAAAACGCACAGGACAAAAAATTTTCTGGCTATCCTATTTTTAGGAGTTTCTAAGCGTATTGAGACAGTCCCCGTTATAGAAAGTTTTTTGACCCGCTTCAGCTTTTTGGGTCCGGCAATTGAAAAAAAAAAATTGGGCGAAAAAATTTCGTGCCCATCCTGTCAGTTTGACTTGGGAAGAGTTTTGAGACACTCACCATTATAGTGATTTTTCGCAAAAAAAAAGAGCAGCGCAAAAAAAAAAGAAGCACAAAAAAAAGGAGCAAAAAAAAATTTCCAGAGTGTGCTTTTCCCTTGTTTACGCAGCAACAAGTGATTTTGTTAGTGTACTAGGCTCGCGCTCTAGCACGGTTCAGCCTAGGACCAGCACAAGACTGTCGCTGAGCGCTTATTCAACTTTGCATCTCTCGAATTGATTATTGTCACCTTTTTTGCTACCATATTATAAGCCTTCCCAGCTCCACATACATCTACGCCGTATGCTTGATTCTCCCCGTAATCACTATATCCAAGCTTTGAGAGTTTTGACTACAACGGTTGCCGATCACCACCGCCGGGTAAGAACTGTAAGAATTTGAGATTTGCTTGACGAGTTTGTGATACACCACCACCACTTCTTAGTAGTCTCAGAGGATCATATTCTTGTGTGTTTCTATTTGCTGCTAACCATGGTAGGATTGCAAGTCGATGAGACTGATTGGGAGAACTCGACTAACAAACAGCTACATGATAAATTTCAGCAAATGATGAGTGGACAGGTGCAAGATGTGCTAAACAGATTTGACGAGGCCATGGAGAAGATAGATGGCATTGAGAAGACGTTTGAAACAAAGCTTGATAGCAAGTTTGATGAATTGCTCGCTGCTTTCCACAACCACCGCCGCTGCACCTCTCGCACCTCTGCAACGACAACAACTACGCCCCTTCCGAATTAGTATGGACGAGCTCAGCGTGTTCCTATTGAGCCAGACAAAATTTTGGTGCCGCTGCCATCGCTGTTGGTGCTTCTTTGGCTCCTGCATCTGCCATGCGCTGCCGGGTACCGAGGAGGATGATTATGTGGAGATTACGAGGATGAGGTTGATCAACATCGAACTACGTGCAACCACCAGCACCACAACCACCGTGTCGCCCACATGCAAATAATGGCAATGTTAGGCTCCCCTCAGTACGAGATCATGACCATCTCCCTAAACTGAAATTGAATATTCCACCATTTGAGGGTAGATATGTTCCTAATATATATCTTACTTGGGTGTTAGAAACTGAACAATGATTTACATGTTTACAATATCCTGAGGAGAGACGTGTTCCTCGCTGCATTGTTTGTGCTTTCACTAGCTTTGCATGTGTTTGGTGGTCCAACATTGTAGATTATATCCTGTTCCAGCTACTTGGGCTGCTTTGAAAACTGCTATGCATACTCGTTGGGTTCCACCATATTATCAACGTGAATTGCTTCAAAAATTGCAACGTTTAAGACAAGGAGAAAATTCTGTAGAAGAATATTATCGAATTACAAACCGCTTGATTAGATGTGGTATTGTTGAGGAGAATGAAGCTATGCTTGCACGCTTTTCGGGTGGATTAAATAGAGAGATTCGCACCATTCTAGACTATAAGGATTATAATAATATCACTGCTTATTCCATCTTGCTTGTAAAGCTGAACGTGAAGTGCAGGATCGACAGTGCATTGGCGCGGACTAACTTTTTCTCAGCAGGTCGACCTTCATCATGGACACCACGCATCATCTACTTCCACGCTTACGCTACACATCACCTCCTTCTGGCGCCACCTCCAACCGTGATACAAGAAAGCAGCACAACCACCACTATCCGCCAAGAGCACACCGCCGGACCTGCACAGAGCTCTTCTTCTTCCATGGCATCAACAGGGCACACAAGTGATATTATTTGTCGTCGTTGTAAGGGAAGAGGACATTTTATGAGAGAATGCAAATCTCAGCGCAGTGATGATTGCTACGAGGATGGTGGGTATGAGTCCGCTTAGTGACTATGATGAGGAGACTTTGGCTCTTATTACACATGAGGAACACGGTGGAGATGATTCTCGATCATGAGACACAATACATGGCTGTCAAGATGCCGACAAGTATGAATGTTTAGTTGCTCAACGTGTTTTGAGTGTGCAGGTTACACAAGCTGAGCAAAATCAGAGGCATAATTTGTTCCATACAAAGGAGTTGTGAAGGAACGCTCTATTCAAGGCCATCATAGATGGAGGGAGCTGCAACAACTTGGCTAGCATGGAGATGTTGGAGAAGCTATATCTCATCATAAGACCACATCCACATCCTTACTACATCCAATGGTTCAACAACAGCGCAAGGTTAAGGTAACACGCATCGCTCGTGTGCATTTTAGTATCTCTACATATTCTGATTATGTTGATTGTGATGTGGTACCTATGCAAGCATGTTCCTTATTACTTGGTAGACCATGGCAATTTGATAAAATTTTCAGACACCATGGTAGAAACAATCAAGATACTCTTGTTCATAAGGATAAAAATATTACTTTGCTTCCTATGACTCCCGAGTCCATTTTGAAAGATGATATTAATAGAGCTAATAAAGCAAAACAGAGAAAAATAAGAGTGAAAATCAGATTGTGGCAAAAGAATTTGAGCAACATATGAAGCCTAATAGTAAACCATCTAGTGTTGCTTCAAATTAAATTGAAAAGTGCATGTTTACTTGCCACTAAATCTGATATTGATGAGCTAGATTTTAGCAAATCTGTTTGCTATGCTTTTGTGTGCAAAGAGGCATTATTTTCATTCGAGGACGTGTTTTCCTCTTTGTCTCCTGCTGTCACTAACATTTTGCAGAGTTCGCCGACGCCTTTCCACAAGACGTGCCACCGGATTACCACCTATTCGAGGGATTGAGCATCAGATTGACTTAATTCCCGGTGCATCATTACCCAACCGTGCACCATACCGCACTCAATCCAGAGGAGACGAAGGAGATTATGCGCCAAGTATGTGAGCTGCTCGACAAAGGTTATATACGCGAATCCCTTAGTCCTTGTGCTGTTCCTATTATTCTAGTGCCGAAAAAGGATGGTACGTCACGTATGTGTGTTGATTGTAGAGGCATCAATAATATTACTATTCGTTATCGCCACCCTATTCCTAGGCTAGATGATATGCTTGATGAATTGAGTGGCTCTACAATATTCTCCAAAGTTGATTTATGAGTGGATACCATCAAATTCGTATGAAATTGGGAGATGAATGGAAAACAGCATTTAAAACTAAGTTTGGATTATATGAGTGGTTAGTCATGCCTTTTGGGTTAACTAATGCACCTAGTACTTTCATGAGATTAATGAACGAAGTTTTACGTGCTTTCATTGGACGATTTGTGGTAGTTTATTTTGATGATATACTGATTTATAGCAAATCTTTGGAAGAACATTTGGAACATTTACGTGCTGTTTTTAATGCTCTACGTGATGCACGGTTGTTTGGTAACCTTGGGAAGTGCACCTTTTGCACCGACCGAGTGTCTTTTCTTGGCTATGTTGTTACTCCACAGGGAATTGAAGTTGATAAAGCCAAGATTGAAGCTATTGAGAGTTGGCCGCAGCCCAAAACGGTCACACAAGTGAGGAGTTTCCTTGGCCTCGCTGGTTTCTATAGGCGCTTTGTGAGAGATTTCAGCACCATTGCTGCACCTCTCAACGAGCTTACAAAGAAGGATGTGCCTTTTGTTTGGGGTACCGCACAGAAGAAGCCTTCACGGTATTGAAAGCTAAGTTGACACATGCCCTTTACTCCAACTTCCCGATTTTAATAAGACTTTTGAGCTTGAATGTGATGCTAGTGGAATTGGATTAGAGGTGTGTTATTACAAGATGGCAAACCTGTTGCATACTTTTCCTAAAAATTGAGTGGGCCTAGTCTGAATTATTCTATTTATGATAAAGAATTATATGCTCTTGTTCGACTTTAGAAACATGGCAACATTATTTATGGCCCAAAGAATTTGTTATACATTCTGATCATGAATCTTTGAAACATATTAAAAGTCAAGCTAAACTGAATCGTAGACATGCTAAATGGGTTGAATTCATTGAGACTTTCCTTATGTCATTAAACACAAGAAGGGTAAAGAAAATGTTATTGTTGATGCATTGTCTCGTCGCTATACTATGCTTTCACAACTTGACTTCAAAATATTTGGTTTGGAGACCATCAAAGATCAATATGTGCATGATGCTGATTTTAAAGATGTATTGCAGAATTGTAAAGAAGGTAGAACATGGAACAAGTTCGTCATTAATGATGGATTTGCTTCGCTCTAACAAGCTATGCATTCCAGCTAGCTCTGTTCGTTTTTGTTGTTGCAGGAGGCGCATGGAGGAGGACTAATGGGACACTTTGGCGTGAAGAAGACGAGGATATACTAGCTACACATTTCTTTTGGCCAAAGATGAGACGGATGTTGAGCGCTTTTGTTGCTCACTGCACTACATGTCAAAAAGCTAAGTCACGACTCAATCCTCATGGTTTATATATGCCTTTGCTCGTACCTAGTGTTCCTTGGGAGGATATATCTATGGACTTTGTTTTAGGTTTACCTCGAACAAAGAAGGGAGGATAGCATATTTGTTGTCGTGGATAGATTCTCAAAATGGCACACTTTATACCATGTCATAAAAGCGATGATGTCATTAATGTTGCTGATTTGTTCTTTCGTGAAATTATTCGCTTGCATGGTGTGCCAACTACTATTGTTTCAGATCGTGATACTAAATTTCTTAGCCACTTTTGGAGATGTTTATGGGCTAAGTTGGGGACTAAACTACTTTTTAGTACTACTTGTCACCCACAAACCGATGGACAAACCAAGTAGTCAATAGAACATTGTCTACTATGCTTAGGGCTGTTTTGAAGAATAATAAGAAAATGTGGGAAGAATGCTTGCCTCATATTGAATTTGCTTATAATCGCTCATTGCATTCTACTACTAAGATGTGCCCTTTTGAAATTGTGTATGGTTTCCTACCGTGCACCTATTGATTTATTGCCTCTTCCATCTTCGGAGAAGGTTAATTTTGATGCTAAAGAACGTGCTGAATTGATTTTAAAATGCATGAGTTAACTAAGGAAAACATTGAGCGATGAATGCTAAATATAAACTTGCTGGAGATAAGGGTAGAAAACATGTTGTGTTTGCACTGGAGATCTTGTTTGGTTACATTTGCGTAAGGATAGATTTCGATTTGCGCAAATCAAAGCTAATGCCACGTGTTGCTGGTCCCTTTAAAGTATTGGAGAAAGTAAATGATAATGCATATAAACTTGAGCTGCCTCGCAGATTTTGGGGTTAGTCCCACTTTTAACATTGCAGATTTGAAGCCATATTTGGGTGAGGAAGATGAGCTCCGCCGAGGACTACTTCATTTCAAGAAGGGAGGATGATGAGGACATCAATACCATTGTTACACCCACAGCCCTGCTGCTATACATACCGGACCAATTACTAGAGCTCACAAGACGCCAACTAAATTACTGTACTTTCGCTTTCTTGGTAATGATTCTAATGTTCATGAGAATATGATGTCTGCTTAAATTGGATACATTTGTTTTGCTTACAAATGAAGGGCCTAGCTTGGAGAAGGATGAACATTGGAGCAAGAACACACATGGAGTTGATGGCATGCTAAGGATCAAGAACGGAGTTACAAGTGATGATTTCAAGACTTTGAAGCCACCATAAGGAGTGCATGAAGCCTTGGACGAAATATACAAGATGCCACTTCATAATATTCGTCCATAGGCTATTCTAGGTGCTCAAGCGTCACCTTATTATTGGGCCAGGCCCATGTAATTTCGAAATACATTAGTATAGGCTATTTTAGAGTCCGTGTGTGTGGGGAAACAAGAGATAGGGTTAGTTTCGACCCTCCACCAAGGGCCACGAAATTCACCCCTCTTCCTCCATATATACAGCCCTTAGGGCACCGCTTAGACTTGGGTTTTGTTTAGATTAAAAGTTCGCCATAGCTGCAACTTCGCAGATTTCGCTTGTGTTCAACGACTGCACAAAGGCGCCACAGTAACCCCACCTTGATCAATAAAGCTTTCATCTTATATTCGCAATATCCAGATTGCAATCTCAGTTTCTTGCTTGTTCTTCGCTTGCTCGCAGGAAATAGACCTCGTGGTCGTTGATCGTGCTCGGCGTGGTCAATAACCTCTCGAGTTGGTTTAGCGATTGCTAAGGCGCGACGCCCTCGCACGCTCAGTAGTCGGATCGCCAAAGTCGACTTCCACAAAAGCGAAATCACCATCTCATCGAAAGACGGACACCTCTCGCCTCTATCACATACGCCAATGTTTTCCTTAGTTAACTCATGCATTTTTAAAATCAACTCAGACGCTCTTTAGCATCAAAATTAACCTTCTCCAAGATGGAAGAGGCAACAAATCAATAGGTGCACGAGGTAGGAAACCATACACAACTTCAAAAGGGCACATCTTAGTAGTAGAATGCAATGAACGATTATAAGCAAATTCAATATGAGGCAAGCATTCCTCCCACATTTTCTTATTTTTCTTTAGAACAGCCCTAAGCATAGTAGACAATGTTCTATTGACTACTTCAGTTTGTCCATCAGTTTGGGGGTGACAAGTAGTACTAAAAAGCGTTTAGTCCCCAACTTAGCCCATAAACATCTCCAAAAGTGGCTAAGAAATTTAGTATCACGATCTGAAACAATAGTATTTGGCACACCATGCAAACGAATAATTTCACGAAAAGAACAAATCAGCAACATTGACAAAGATCATCGCTTTTATGACATGGTATAAAGTGTGCCATTTTCGAGAATCTATCCACGACAACAAATATGCTATCCTCCCTTCTTTGTTCTAGGTAAACCTAAAACAAAGTCCATAGATATATCCTCCCAAGGAACACTAGGTACAGTAAAGGCATATATAAACCATGAGGATTGAGTCGTGACTTAGCTTTTTGACATGTAGTGCAATGAGCAATAAAACGCCAACATCCCGCCTCATCTTTGGCCAAAAGAAATGTGTAGCAAGTACGCCCTCCGCCTTCTTCACGCCAAAGTGTCCCATTAGTCCTCCTCCATGCGCCTCCTGCAACAACAAAAGACTAACGGAGCTAGCAGAATGCATAGCTTGTTAGCACGAACACAAATCCATCATTAACGACAAACTTGTTCCATGTTCTTCCTTCTTTACAATTCTGCAATACATCTTTAAAATCAGCATCATGCACATATTGATCTTTGATGGTCTCCAAACCAAAT
Organism: Aegilops speltoides; assembly: GCA_021437245.1. Lineage (NCBI taxonomy): Eukaryota > Viridiplantae > Streptophyta > Magnoliopsida > Poales > Poaceae > Aegilops > Aegilops speltoides. Next base: position 7,069 of record JAHHZJ010003965.1, on the reverse strand, counting down.
ATTTTGAAGTCAAGTTGTGAAAGCATAGTATAGCGACGAGACAATGCATCAAGAATAACATTTTCTTTACCCTTCTTGTGTTTAATGACATAAGGGAAAGTCTCAATGAATTCAACCCATTTAGCATGTCTACGATTCAGTTTAGCTTGACTTTTAATATGTTTCAAAGATTCATGATCGTAATGTATAACAAATTCTTTGGGCCATAAATAATGTTGCCATGTTTCTAAAGTCCTAACAAGAGCATATAATTCTTTATCATAAGTAGAGTAATTCAGACTAGGCCCACTCAATTTTTCGTAAAAGTATGCAACAGGTTTGCCATCTTGTAATAACACACCTCCTAATCCAATTCCACTAGCATCACATTCAAGCTCAAAAGTCTTATTAAAATCAGGAAGTTGGAGTAAAGGAGCATGTGTCAACTTAGCTTTCAGTACCGTGAAGGCTTCTTCCTGTAAGGTACCCCAAACAAAAGGCACATCCTTCTTTGTAAGCACGTTGAGAGGTGCAGCAATGGTGCTGAAATCTCTCACAAAACGCCTATAGAAACCAGCGAGGCCAAGGAAACTCCTCACTTGTGTGACCGCTTTGGGCTGCATGCCAACTCTCAATAGCTTCAATCTTGGCTTTATCAACTTCAATTCCTGTGGAGTAACAACATAGCCAAGAAAAGATACTCGGTCGGTGCAAAAGGTGCACTTCCCAAAGTTACCAAACAAACGTGCATCACGAGAGCATTAAAAACAGCACGAATGTTCCAAATGTTCTTCCAAAGATCTGCTATAAATCAAGATATCATCAAAATAGACTACCACAAATCGTCCAATGAAAGCACGAAACTTCGCTCATTAATCTCATGAAAGTACTAGGTGCATTAGATAACCCAAAAGGCATGACTAACCACTCATATAATCCAAACTTAGTTTTAAATGTTGTTTTCCATTCATCTCCCAATTTCATACGAATTTGATGGTATCCACTACGCAAATCAACTTTGGAGAATATTGTAGAGCCACTCAATTCATCAAGCATATCATCTAGCCTAGGAATAGGGTGACGATAACTAATAGTAATATTATTGATGCCTCTACAATCAACACACATACGTGGACGTACCATCCTTTTTCGCACTAGAATAATAGGAACAACACAAGGACTAAGGGATTCGCAGATATAACCTTTGTCGAGCAGCTCCTCAGACTTGACGATAATCTCCTTCGCCTCCTCCGGATTGGTACGGTATGGTGCACGGTTAGGTAATGATGCACCGAATTAAGTCAATTTGATGCTCAATCCTCGAATAGGTGGTAATCCTGCAGCACGCTTTTGGAAAGACGCCAACGAACTCCCCGCAAAATGTTAGTGACAGCAGGGGCAAAGAGGAAGGCACGCCCTCGAATGAAAATAATGCCTCTTTGCACACAAAAGCATAGCAAATAGATTGGCTAAAATCTAGCTCATCAATATCAGATTTGGTGGCAAGTAAACATGCACTTTTCAATTTAATTTCAGAAGCAACAATAGATGGTTTATTATTAGGCTTCATGTGTTGCTCAAATTCTTTTGCCACAATCTGATTTTCACTCTTATTTTTCTCCTGTTTTGCTCTATTAGCTCTATTAATATCATCTTTCAAAATGGACTCAGGAGTCATAGGAAGCAAAGTAATATTTTTATCCTTATGAACAAGAGTATACTAATTGTTTCTACCATGGTGTACAGAATTTTTATCAAATTGCCATGGTCTACCAAGTAACAAGGAACATGCTTGCATAGGTACCACATCACAATCAACATAATCAGCATATGTAGAGATACTAAAATGCACACGAACAGTACGTGTTACCTTAACCTTGCCGCTGTTGTTGAACCATTGGATGTAGTAAGGATGTGGATGTGGCCTTGTGGTGAGAGATAACTTCTCGACCATCTCCATGCTAGCCAAGTTGTTGCAGCTCCCTCCATCTATGATGACGCAAATAGAACATTCCTTCACAACTCCCTTTGTATGGAACAAATTATGCCTCTGATTTTGCTCAGCTTGTGTAACCTGCACACTCAAAACACGTTGAGCAACTAAACATTCATACCTGTCAAGATCTTCAAAGAGCCATGTATTGTGTCTCATGATCGTAATCATCTCCACCGTGTTCCTCATGTGTAATAAGAGCCAAAGTCTCCTCATCATAGTCACTAGCGACTCATACCCACCATCCTCAAGAGCAATCATCACACGCTGAGATTTGCATTCTCTCAAGAAATGTCCTCTTCCCTTACAACGACGACAAATAATATCACTTGTGTGCCCTGCTGACGCCATGGAAGAAGAAGAGCTCAGCAGTGCCCGGCAGTGTGCTCTTGGCGATAGTGGTGGTTGTGCTGCTTTCTTGTATCACGGTTGGAGGTGGCACCAAGGAGGTGATGGTGCAAAGGAAGTAGATGATGCACGTGGTGTCCATGATGAAGGTCGACTGCAGAAAAGTTAGTGCGGCGCCAATGCCCACGATCCTCAAGACTTCACGCTCAGCTTTACAAGCAAGATGGAATAAACGAGTGATATTATTATAATCCTTATAGTCTAGAATGGTCTGAATATCTCTATTTAATCCACCCGTAAAACGTGCAAGCATAGCTTCATTCTCCTCAACAATACCACATCTAATCAAGCCAGCTTTGTAATTCCCGATAATATTCTTCTACAGAATTTTTACCTTGTCTTAAGCGCTGCAATTTTTGAAGTAATTCACGCTGATAATATGGTGGAACCCAACGAGTACGCATAGCAGTTTTCAAAGCAGCCCAAGTAGCTGGAACAGGATATAATCTACAATGTTCGCACCACCAAACACATGCAAAGCTAGTGAAAGCACAAACAAAGCAGCAGGAACACGCCTCTCCTCGTGATATTGTAAACATGTAAATCGTTGTTCAGCTTTCTAACTCCCAAGTAAGATATATATCAGAACATATCTACCCTCAAATGGTGGAATATTCAATTTCAGTTTAGGAGATGGTCATGATCTCGCACTGAGGGGAGCCCTAACATTGCCATTATTTGCATGTGGACGACCGGTGGTTGTGGTGCTGGTGGTTGCACGTAGTTCGATGTTGATCAACCTCATCCTCGTAATCTTCCACATAATCATCCTCCTCGGTACCAGCAGCAGCGCAGAGCAGGAGCCAAAGAAGCACCAACAGCAGTAGCAGCGGCACCAGAATTTTGTCCTGGCTCAATAGGAACACGCCGAGCTCGCCCATACCGATTCGGAAGGGGCGAGTTGTTGTCGCTGCAGAGGTGCGATAGGTGCAGCCGGCGGTGGTTGTGGAAAACGCATGAGCAATTCATCAAACTTGCTATCAAGCTTTGTTTCAAACGCCTTCTCAATGCCATCTATCTTCTCCATGGCCTCGTCAAATCTGTTTAGCACGCCTTGCACCTGTCCAATCATCATTTGTCAAACTTATCATGTAGCTGTTTGTTCGTCGTTTCTCCCAATCAGTCTCGCCGGCTTGTGATCCTGCCATGGTTAGCAGCAATAGAAACACACAAGAATATGATCCTACAGACTACTAGGAAGTGGTGGTGGTGGTGTGGTGGACAACAAATCCCACAAGCAAATCTCAAATTCTTACCAGTTCTACCAAAGAAGAAGGTGATCGGCAACCGCAGTAGTCAAAACTCTCAAAGCTTGGATATAGCGATTACTGTGGAGAATCAAACGCACGACGAGATGTATGTGGAGCTGGGAAGGCTTATGATATGGTAGCAAAATGTCAAGAATAATCAATTCAGAGATGCAAAGTTGAATAAACGCCAACGACGGTAGATCAGGCTGGTCCTAGGCTAGACCGCATAGAGACGCGAGCCTAGAACACTAACAAAATCACGGCACTGCACGTAAACAAGGGAGGAGCACACTCTGAATTTTTTTTTCTTTTTTTTTCTTTTTTTTTGCACTTTTTTTCCTTTTTTTTTTTTGTTCCGCAACAAATTTTTTCCTAAAAGTCTACAAATGGTCTAAAACTGCCTAGCCGAATTTTCCAGACTTAGTTTTTTTTTTGAATCGAACTATTTTTCTTCTCATGATGGCTTGAAGTTGGGGAGTCCTCTCGCTGTCACGACTCGGAGTATCGCGTGATCTCGGAAATCGAGAACAATGCAACAATTATCGGACTCGGACTAGGACCGTGGCGGAGATGAATCTGTGGAACTCGATCGGTGGCGGAGATGAATCTGTGGAACTCGGACCGGTGGCGGATATATGTTGCGGGTGGACTCGGATGGGCGTGATGGCGGCGGATATGTGGTGGCGATATGGATTCGGATTGGTGTGGATATGTGGTGGTGGTATATGGCAGCGGCGACGTGACAACTCGTGAATGTAACTCAAACTCTAAAAGACTAGACGCTAAGACCAAAGAACTTGACACGACGATGCAACCGCAAATTCAACAAAGCAAATACGTAAAAGATTATGCAAAGGCTCAGATTGGTTCGGACGGGATGAACTAACCCCGATTTTTTTGGCTTTTTCGTGGACTATAGGTATGAAGAATGACTCGATCTAAACTACGAAAAAACTCAAAAATCTCACCGAGCAACCCGGAAACTGATACCACTTGATAGATGCCGAGGTGTCCCGCCTTCGATGAGATGGTGGATTTCGCTTTGGTGGAAGTCGACTTTGACGATTCGACTCGAAGGCAGCGAGGACGCCGCATACTTAGCAATCGCTAAACCAACTCCGAGAGGTTATTGACCACGCCGAGCACGATCAACTCGACCACGAGGGTCTATTTCGCGCGAGCAAACGAAGAACAAGCAAGAAACCGAGATTGCAATCTGGATATTGCGAATATAAGATGAAAGCTTTATTGATCAAGGTGGGGTTCTGTGGACGCCTTTGTCCGGTCGTTGAACACAAACGGCACGCCGGTTGCAGCTATGGCGAACTTTTGATCTAAACAAAACCCAAAGTCTAAACGGTGCCCTAAGGGCTGTATATATGGAGGAAGAGGGGTGAATTTCGTGGCCCTTGGTGGAGGGGTCCAAACTAACCCTATCTCTTGTTTCCCCACACATACGGACTCTAAAAATAGCCTATACTAATGTATTTCGAAATTACATGGGCTGGCCCAATAATAAGGTGACGAAGACCTAGAATAGCCTCTGGACGAAATTTATAAAGTGGCATCTTGTATATTTCGTCCAAGGCTTCATGCACTCATTATGGTGGCTTCAAAGTCCTGAAATCATCACTTGTAACTCCATTCTTGTCCCCCTTGCGCATGCCACCATCTCCATGCTTGTTCTTGCTCCAATATTCATCCTTCTCCAAGCTAGGCCCTTCATTTGTAAGCAAAACAAATGTATCCAATTTAGGCAGCATCATATTCTCATGAACATTAGAATCATTACCAAGAAACGAAAGTACCTGGTAATTTAGTTGGTGTGCGCGAGCTCTAGTAATTGGTCCAGTATGTATAGCAGCAGGGGCTGTGGGTGTAACAATGGTATTGATGTCCTCATCACTTTGGCGTGAAGAAGACGGAGGACGTACTTGCTACACATTTCTTTTGGCCAAAGATGAGGCGGGATGTTGAGCGTTTTATTGCTCGCTGCACTACATGTCAAAAAGCTAAGTCATGACTCAATCCTCATGGTTTATATATGCCTTTGCCTGTACCTAGTGTTCCTTGGGAGGATATATCTATGGACTTTGTTTTAGGTTTACCTAGAACAAAGAAGGGAGGATAGCATATTTGTTGTCGTGGATAGATTCTCGAAAATGGCACACTTTATACCATGTCATAAAAGCGATGATGCTTGCCAATGTTGCTGATTTGTTCTTTCGTGAAATTATTCGCTTGCATGGTGTGCCAAATACTATTGTTTCAGATCGTGATACTAAATTTCTTAGCCACTTTTGGAGATGTTTATGGGCTAAGTTGGGGACTAAACTGCTTTTAGTACTACTTGTCACCCCCAAACCGATGGACAAACCAAGTAGTCAATAGAACATTGTCTACTATGCTTAGGGCTGTTCTAAAGAATAATAAGAAAATGTGGGAGGAATGCTTGCCTCATATTGAATTTTCTTATAATCGCTCATTGCATTCTACTACTAAGATGTGCCCTTTTGAAGTTGTGTATGGTTTCCTACCTCGTGCACCTATTGATTTGTTGCCTCTTCCATCTTCTGGAGAAGGTTAATTTTGATGCTAAAGAACGTGCTGAATTGATTTTAAAAATGCATGAGTTAACTAAGGAAAACATTGAGCGTATGAATGCTAAATATAAACTTGCTGGAGATAAGGGTAGAAAACATGTTGTGTTTGCACCGGAGATCTTGTTTGGTTACATTTGCGTAAGGATAGATTTCCGATTTGCTAAATCAAAACTAATGCCACGTGCTGCTGGTCCCTTTAAGGTGTTGGAGAAAATAAATGATAATGCATATAAACTTGAGCTGCCTGCAGATTTTGGGGTTAGTCCCACTTTTAACATTGCAGATTTGAAGCCTTATTTGGGTGAGGAAGATGAGCTTCCGTCGAGGACGACTTCATTTCAAGAAGGGGAGGATGATGAGGACATCAATACCATTGTTACACCCACAGCTCCTGCTGTTACATATACGGGACCAATTACTAGAGCTCACAAGACGCCAATTAAATTACTGTGTACTTTCGCTTTCTGGTAATGATTCTAATGTTCATGAGAATATGATGTCGCCTAAATTGGATACATTTGTTTTGCTTACAAATGAAGGGCCTAGCTTGGAGAAGGATGAACATTGGAGCAAGAACACGCATGGAGTTGATGGCATGCGCAAGGATCAAGAACGGAGTTACAAGTGATGATTTCAGGACTTTGAAGCCACCATAAGGAGTGCATGAAGCCTTGGACGAAATATACAAGATGCCACTCCATAAATTTCGTCCAGAGGCTATTCTAGGTGCTTGCAATCACCTTATTATTGGGCCAGGCCCATGTAATTTCGAAATACATTAGTATAGGCTATTTTTAGAGTCCGTATGTGTGGGAAACAAGAGATAGGGTTAGTTT
>JAHHZJ010003964.1:0-81012 GCA_021437245.1 Aegilops speltoides | reverse complement strand
AATGTCGGTCCGGCCGCTTCATCCAACAATACCGCCGAACCAAAGTATGACATGCTGGTAAGCAGTATGACTTATATCGCCCACAACTCACTTGTGTTCTATCGTGCATATAACATCAACGCATAAAACCTAGGCTCAGATGCCACTGTTGGGGAACGTAGTAATTTCAAAATTTCCCTACGCACACGCAAGATCATGGTGATGCATAGCAACGAGAGGGGAGAGTGTTGTCTACGTACCCTCGTAGACCGAAGCGGAAGCGTTGACGCAACGTAGAGGAAGTAGTCGTACGTCCTCAAGGTCCAACCGATCCAAGCACCGTTACTCCGGCACCTCCGAGTTCTTGACACACGTACAACTCGATGACGCACCCCGGGCTCCGATCCAGCAAAGCTTCGGGGAGGAGTTCCGTCAGCACGACGGCGTGGTGACGATCTTGATGTTCAACTGTCGCAGGGCTTCGCCTAAGCACCGCTACAATATGACCGAGGTGTAATATCGTGGAAGGGGGCACCGCACACGGCTAAGGAATGATCCGTAGATCAACTTGTGTGTCTATGGGGTGCCCCCTGCCCCCGTATATAAAGGAGCAAGGGAGGAGGGGCGGCCGGCCTAGGAGGGGCGCGCCATGGGGAGTCCTACTCCCACCGGGAGTAGGATTCCCCCTTTCCTAGTCCAACTAGGGGTCCTTCCATGTAGTAGGAGTAGGAGACAAGGAAGGGAAGAGAGAAGGGAAGGAAGGAGGGGGTGCGGCCCCTCCCCTTAGTCCAATTCGGACTAGGCCTTGGGGGGGCGCGCGGCCTGCCCTAGGCAGCCCCTCTCTCTTCCCATGAGGCCCAATAAGGCCCAATACTTCTCCCGGCGAATTCCGTAACTCTCTGGTACTCCGAAAAATACCCGAATCACTCGGAACCTTTCCGAACTCCGAATATAGTCGTCCAATATATCGATCTTTACGTCTCGACCATTTCGAGACTCCTCGTCATGTCCCCGATCTCATCCGGGACTCCGAACTCCTTCGGTATATCAAAACTCATAAACTCATAATAAAACTGTCATCGAAACCTTAAGCGTGCAGACCCTACGGTTCGAGAACAATGTAGACATGACCGAGACACGTCTCCGGTCAATAACCAATAGCGGGACCTGGATGCCCATATTGGTTCCTACATATTCTACGAAGATCTTTATCGGTCAGACCGCATAACAACATACGTTGTTCCCTTTGTCATCGGTATGTAACTTGCCCGAGATTCGATCGTCGGTATCCAATACCTAGTTCAATCTCGTTCCGGCAAGTCTCTTTACTCGTTCCGTAATACAACATCTCGCAACTAACTCATTAGTTGCAATGCTTGCAAGGCTTAAATGATGTGCATCACCAAGAGGGCCCAGAGATACCTCTCCGACATTCGGAGTGACAAATCCTAATCTCGAAATACGCCAACTCAACAAGTACCTTTGGAGACACCTGTAGAGCACCTTTATAATCACCCAATTACGTTGTGACGTTTGGTAGCACACAAAGTGTTCCTCCGGTAAATGGGAGTTGCATAATCTCATAGTCATAGGAACATGTATAAGTCATGAAGGAAGCAATAGCAACATACTAAACGATCGGGTGCTAAGCTAACGGAATGGGTCATGTCAATCAGATCATTCAACTAATGATGTGATCCCGTTAATCAAATAACAACTCTTTGTCCATGGTTAGAAAACATAACCATCTTTGATTAACAAGCTAGTCAAGTAGAGGCATACTAGTGACACTCTGTTTGTCTATATATTCACACATGTATTATGTTTCCGGTTAATACAATTCTAGCATGAATAATAAACATTTATCATGATATAAGGAAATAAATAATAACTTTATTATTGCCTCTAGGGCATATTTTCTTCATTAGGGGCCGCCACCACCACAGCGACGCCTGGCATCGAAGGGACACGAACGAGGTCGACTCTACTGCGGCTTGGAAGGCTTTCGCCCACGGACTGCCAATCATAAGTAACACATCGGCATGGGTTGTCCGTGTTTAACCATGATGTTCGCGTCAAAGTAACTAAAACCATGGTAATCATAAAACGGTAGTATTTTCAGAATACTTAGAAAATACAGAGCTGTCAAACAGGGCAAGAGTGCGCTTCTGGAGGTGCATGCCATCTATATACCCCCGCCAATGGCACTCACCAACTTGCCGATTGGATCCGTCCTACTATCACCTTCTTTACAAAAAATGTATAGACTTGACACTTTTTTTCAGGGGAATGCGACCTATCAATCTATCAAAAAAGTTACACATAAAGAAAAATATCACCGTTTTCACCATCCTCTTATCTAACACGTGCAACAAGTCTTTCGGCAATGACCAACAAGTCTTTACAAAAAGAAGTCTTAATCAGCTAAAAAAGTCTTTTTTTAAATAAGCTAAAAATAAGTCTTTGGACAAGGACCAACGTTTTTTTTAGGGAGACAAGGACCAACGTTAGATTTGTGCATTCCTAAAAAAAACGTTAGATTTGTGCATTAAAGAAATCCTTCGAAATGTGGGTCAGATCATGGGCTCGCAAAAGAATCACTTGGTGAGGAATAGCACACCGCGCTCAGGTATCCAATAGTGGCCCACTTAACAAGATGTTAAAAACCCTGGCGATACGATGCAGCTTGTCGCCTCGTCCTCGTGCGGCGGGATTGCCGGATTGGTCGCCGTCGTAAGCTCGCGAATCCACCACCCCCGCGTCCGGCGGTTCACCTGTTCGACAGCATGCGTCGGCCGTTCATCCAGTGGATCCCCTATTCGACAGTTGTGCTTGTGCCCGACCGCATCAGTGCACTCCCGGACGCGATCCTCCAGCACGTGCTGTCGTTCCTGCCCTCGCGCGACGCCGTGCGCACCTGCGTGCTCGCCCGCCGCTGGCGCCACCAGTGGAAGTCCGTGCCGGCCCTGCGGATCACCGGCGTCGACTCCTTCGAGAGCGGCCGCCACCTCAACGACTTCGTCAACCATCTCATCATCCTCCGCGACCGGACGCATCTCCACGCGTGCGAGATCGAGGCCTACTCGGAGTACGACGGCCGCGGCAACTATTCCGCCGACGACGGCAGCGAGCGGTCCCGATACACCGATCTGTGGACCCGGTACGCCTTGTCGTGCCAGGCTCGGCTGCTTCGGCTCAGCGACCGTGACCCCGCTAATCGCATCCCCGAACACGAGTGGGTTCAGCTTAGCAGCACTACCATCGCCTCTCAGCATCTCACGACGCTGGAGCTCGACGGCGTGCTGCTCTCGATCCCTTCCGATCTGGATTTCTCGGCCTGCACAAACCTGCAGACCGTAAAGATGAACCGCTGCACCTTCCAAAATACAACCGACTACGGCCCTGTCAATATATCGTCAACATCTATGCGATATCTGAGCATCACCGACTACTCTTTTATGAAACATGCTCTCATTTCTGGCCCAAGCCTCGTCTACCTCGAGCTGGCAGACGGTCATCGGTTTGTTCCTGAGTTTGGAGCATGCCGTCATTGCTAACAGCATCTGTTAAGCTTGATCACGGTTCCGATAGGGACGGCGAGGATGGTTCCTGGCTTCTTGGACGCCTGTCAGATATCACTAATCTAGTGCTCATTGCCGAGCCTCAAATGGTATGTTTGTACTCCTATATATTGTACAGTTTGATTGAAACTTCTTGTCACATTATTTGACATGATCTAATATATATGTTGTGCTTGCCCAGTTTCCTGTTTTCAGGAAAGATTTTAAATGGTGCACTGCGTTTAGCAAGCTCAAAACCTTGTCACTCAATGATTGGTGTGTGGAGCCTGATTTTGGTCCACTACTTTACTTTCTCCAGCTGTCACCAAGTCTCGAAAAGCTCTGCCTCCAACTATTTACGGTATATATATATATATATATATATATATATATATATATATATATATAATTTTTTTAAGTATTATGGTACATATTCTTCAGGATGAAGTCTCAGTTGCATTGTGGATTCATGCATTTTCATAAACTGTACAGCCATATCAAAATGCTGAAGAAACCAACGGAAGCTACGATACGGCAAAACCATTTTTGGCATCAAAGTGTCTCAGGGATGTCGAGATCAAATGCCATGAAAAAGATGAGCGTGTTCACAAAATTGTGAAGGTTCTGAGTTCCTGTGGAGTGCCTGTTGAGCAAATCGAGATCAAGATAAATAGGCATTTTTAAGACAGTAAGTCGAATTATCAGTATGCCTAGATTTTGAAGTTTCTGCATTCCAATCGCATGTTTGCGTGAAATTCCGCAACCATTATTTTTTAAATTAACTGGACGAGTGAATGTGTAACTAGTAAGCATAACGGGAAAAATCTTTTTTGCTCTATCAATAGATCAAATTATTAGTCTCGGTGAATTTGTAATTATTTAGTCCCATGTATGTTTATGAAATTTAGTAACATACATTTGCCAAGAATTGAACAACCAAATACGCAACACATAAGCCAAAACTTTCTATCAGCTTCATGTTTCTCACAAATAATATTATTCTTCTTGCTTCGCACCTTTTAAATCTAGCAGTATGCCAATCTGACTAATTGTGAATTTTTTTTGTACTTGTGCATAATAATATTCAGATTCAGAGGAGTCAAAACTATTCACATTCAGATTCAGGGCAGTCAAAGTATTCACGTTCAGATTCAGAGCGAGAGCAATTGGATTAACAGTTGGAATGTAGCCATGAGTTCACTATCTTGCTTCGCCATAGGACCTTTAGTGAAATTTCTAGTTGTCGAGTTGAGGCCTTTGTTTTGTGATATGGATGCAATTGGGATTTGGTTCATGTGTGGAACATGAGGCCATGTTATTTGCTTTATACTTTTGGTTCATGTGTCATACGCCCTGTTAATTTTCAGGAACATGTTCTGCTCTTCTGCATTATGTTTAACTTTTAAGAACATGTTCTGCTCTTCTGCATTACATACCATGTCTTCTCTTTATCCGTGGGGCTGAAAACTGGTTTTAGTTTGTGCGGGACATTTGTGATTACATTTAGTCAGCAACTTGTTTCCCACACTAGCTGCACATTTGTGGTTATCCTATGACATCTTCCTCACAAGAACACAACGAAGAACTGAAGAACTTGGCACTTGAGAAATGATTTGATTTTTTGGAAAGTAAAAGAAATTGTAAAGGATCCGCCATGTTTCTGGAAAGTTACTCCTTTTCGTCGTGTCAGCCTACAAATGAGGTAATCACCAATTACAAAGGAAAAGAGGTGGTGGCTGGTTTTGGTGCAAGTAATGCTGGTGTGAGGTCCAAAGAGATGCGGTAGCTTCCTCCTTTTGGCTACATCAAGATAAATGTCGATGCAAGTTTTCTGGTGAGCTTAAGTGCCGCGAGCGTTGGGGTGGTGGCCAGGAGCTGTACGGGTGATATCATTGTCTCATCTTGGGACTTCATTGGGTTATGCTCTGGTGTGGATGAAGCGGAGCTTCAAGCATGCCTAGCTGGGCTTTATATCGGTATTTCTCTTAACATGCCTATTATTTTGGAAACTGATTGTGCGTTCGTGGCTTCTTTCGTTGCAAATGAAAGTTGTGACAGATCCTCGCTCATTGACCTCCAGAAGGAAGCATTTAGCATCATCAGGCTTCTGAGAAACTTCAAGTTGTCAAAAATAAATAGAAGGGCCAATTCAGCAGCGCATGAGATTGCTAAGATTGCTAAATTTAGTTTCGATAATAGATGTGATGGTTTTCTTTTTAATAAATTTCTGCCCCTGTGTGGCGCCTGCTGTTATGAACGATTGTAATGATGTTTTAATTAATTAAAATATGGAGGGGTGCTTTAAGAAAAAACTGAACAACTATTTTTTTGAGTTGTGATTGTTTTTGAGATAGCTAACCGCTTATTTCAAGTGGTAAAAAAATGAAGAACTTAAATGACTCGTTTGAATGAGACTATGTCATACTAAAACAACAAAAGGGAAAAGGTTAGGGGAGTAGCACTCAGGCCAGAATTCTGTTTGGAGACTATGCCCCTCCTATGATCTTTGAGCTCCTTTTGAGCAAGATAGCTCATTTTCTATTAGACTTGATTTCTATCTACATGATCTCTGCTTGTTGAGCGAACAAGTTACATCATGCATGCGGAGTGTGTAGCTGAACACCAAGTGAAATGCTTGCTTATATTAGCGACCACGAAAATACTCAGAAAACAACCAAAGGATGAGGACCTACACTTACCATCTCACCTTACTGCTGTGCAAAATCGATCCGTCGAAGGCTTGAGGTTCGATGAAGATTTAGTTCCTTGTCATTAAAACAAGTTTGCTTTATATATAAAGCGGGGCAAAAGCCTTTTTCGGTAGTCATTAAAACAAGTATTTTGGAACATAATTTAGTTCCTAGTCATTAAAACAAGTTTTCTTTATATATAAAATGTGGCGAAAGCCTTTTTTGGTAGTCATTAAAACAAGTATTTTGCCGCAACACAACAACTATCTGTTGGGCTAGCACCTCTTTCTATGTATCCCTTCTATTGTGAACAGTGCAACGCGATGCACGCCATTGGATCCGAGAGAAACACAACTTGTGCTATGAATCGACACCGCACTACGGATGGTCTTAGTAATACACTGTATCTGTCAAATTAACAAAATGTGAGGAGGTAAACCATTTTCCTTCAAATCTGTACCTAATAATAAAGGGTGGAGACTTTCATAGTTCTCCATACGTTATTAGTTGTTTTACTTGCATTATTTTCTTTTCCGTGTGTTTTCCATTGTTTATTAGATTGGGTTGTCGATTGCGTGGCCTTCCTTCCCCTAAAAAAACACGACGTGTTGCTGAGACCCAGTCTCCTTCCTCTTATTTGATCCAACACGATTTCCTTCCTCTTCTTTAATCCAATTCTTTCACTTTTGATCCAAATCGTTCCTGCAACCGTAATTATCTCTAACATAAACTAGTGTGGATGGCCGACGGAAGTGCGGGATGGAAGGACATGTTTGAGGAGTACGCGGGAGGCGATGTCATCAAGTTGGCGAAGATGAAGGAGATTTCTAGTTGGTTTCCAAGTGTGAATGAAATGGTGGATGGTGCCGGAGGTAGGGTGTACACACAAGTGTGAATGGCTTGCTCTCATCCAGAAATGAACATATATCATACTCTGGCAAGAATACGGCAAGTGAGATAGTAGCTCATTCTCAACTTTGCTATTGAATATATATCATACACTGACAAAAAACCACATAGATCATAGCTCTGATCCCTGATATCTGCAGTTTCGTCACATTGGTGAGGATTTGACGCAAACAAAAATCACACCCCCACAGCCATACAAACGGATTTTTTTTTTCGATGACTGAATCACACAAAGAACCCAGTGTCACTGTGATTCCCTAATCGAATTCCCTAAGACCGTGCTTGGAATGGATGTATTTTAATACGGAGGTGTATAACTTACACATGTAACTTACTAGCTGTTGTGCAAATTTCAGCCGGAAGTGAAACGCCGGGCACGTGTGTGTATTTTTTACAAGGGTATTTACAAGAGAAACGGTGATGAGTAAAGTCTGAAACAAACCCTGTCTTCGTACGACCCGTCGAAATCGAACCTCGACCTTCTGATCCCTGAAATCCACACCCCCAACTATCAAATCCCGGTCATCAGAGACCTTAAGCTCATTTTAGAGGTGGGATCAGTGACATGGCACTGCGAGCGACCGGGTTTGCTAATTAATGATGCCACGCGTGTTGACCCCCTACCTCTCTGTTTTCGTCTCACTTTTTCCCCTTCTTTATCTCTCGAATCCGGCGGTGCGGGGAAGGGTTCCGGCTGCGATTGAGAGAGGGCAGCCACAGCGGCGGCGGTTAGCGGTGGGCACAGTGCGGCGATTGGCGGCGTCCCTGTAGACGCACCCGAAGCCGCCCATGCCGACCATGAGCAGCGGGCTGAAGTCGGCCGTGGCGCGACGGAGCTCGCGGAGGCTGAACTCCAGCAGGCTGTACGCGCCCCTCTCCCCGTATAGCTCCAGGATGCTCCACGCAGAGGTGCCCAAGGACTTGGTCGACGCTGGCCACGCGGCTGAGCCGTCGGATGTGCTTGTAGCAGTAGCGCTGCAGGCTGGCGACGCGGTCGAGGCAGCGGCGGCTGGTACGGACGCGTCGTGCGTGCAGGCGGCGCAGTAGGAGGCTGCGGCTGCCGCCTGGGAAGCCGGCGCCGACGCCTCCGGCCGTCTCTTGCGCCTCCGTTTGTCCTGGAATAGGCACAGGCAGCTCATTTCCTGGAGGAAGCTGGCGAAATACTTCTCGTGGTGCTTTGGAGCCTAGTCTGAATCAAAAGAGCAGAGTTTGGTGATTTGCATAGTGATCTTCGGGACAAAATTTGGAGGCTGGAAGTGGATGCTGCTAGCAATTCAAATGAGCATGACGTTGCTGTGTTCAGAAAGGAATTGTACATGAAGAATTCTGTAATTTCTGAAATTGTTGCTAGGTGTGAGAGGAAATATGAGATTCAGATGTACAAATGTGTTGTTTTTGCTGTCAGGATCTTTTCGGCTGGTTTAGTTGCAGGCCTGGTGTTGTAGTGATGTTTTTTTTGAGGATACACATCAGGGTGGACGGGGTGAGCGGTCTTTTGGGCCCGCTCGTGGACCGAAGTGGACCGGACCGACAAAAAAACTGGCCGGTCCGGTCCGTGAAAAGGGGATCGAAAATTGATCGGTCCAGTCCTGTCTTGGCTCGGTGCGGCTCGGTCAGACCGAAGGCGACGCGCTTCTTCTACCCAGCCGCCGGCGACGCCATGCTGTGGCGCCGGTGAGATCCACGACTCTGCGTCCCCTCCGGCACTACCTTGCCCCTCCTCGATCCAGTTTTCCTTTCCTTTCCTTTTGTCGAACAGAAAACAAGAAAGAACGAAAGAGGCGGGGTCCGATCCGATAATCATGGCATTATTCCACGTCCAAATTGATCCACTAAGGGCATGTACAATGGTGCTATCTTAGGAGCGCCACGTAGGATAAATGATGAGGTGGAGGAGAGAGAACTCATAAGAAAAGGCTTGTCTTCTCTTATTTAAGAGAAGACAAGAGGTGATCTCTTAGCACAATTTGTCTCACCATATTTTTAGGAATTGCTAATTATTGAAGATAAGGCTAAGAGATGACCCATTGTAGACAAATTTTTTTGTCATATCTAAATCACATGCAAGACTTAAGATAAGACTATCTTATCAACCATTATACATGCCCTAATCAAGGCAAGGCCCGCAGAGACAAAATCGCGGGCTCATGCACGCGCGACACTACTTGCATGTACTCCGTAATAGGGGACATCTTGTGCGAGGATGGCGCGTGTTTAGATCAGGCAGGGCTGTTACGCAAGGAAGAAAGAGAGCGAAAACTGAAAAGCCGCACCCCAGTTGCACGTCCTGTGCGGGCATGCCGTTTAATTAGATCGGGCACCTCCAATGCATGCCGCTTAGATCGGCACGTCCCGTGCGTGGATGGCGTGAGTGTTGCAGGTTCATGGTTGGCAACGACAATGGCTAACACTTGCGGTTCATGAATAACAACCGCGCCGCCCAGCGCACACCTTGCCGCCGGCGCTCATCGCATGTAACCCACCTCGCCAGAGCAACCACGCACGTCGCACACCTCGCCGCCGCACCCGGGCAAGTCGCCGCCGGTGGCCGTTGGTCAGTCCGCTCGGTCCGGTCCGGGCTTCGTCGTTGCCGGTCTGGTCCCCGAAATCAGGACCGTGATTGCTGCTCGGTCCGGTCCGGCCCGGACCGCCGGTGGCCGGTCCAAACGACGGCTCGGACCGGGACCGGACCGGCCCGGACCATGTCCACCCTGGGATACACACAAGCATGTGTATCATATATTAGAGAGAGAAAGGTGGTAAAGAGCCCCATCCGCCAGAGTCTTACATGCGATTATAATACATGCCGACTCCCTATCCACCCACAAGCTAACCAACTATTCGCCCGCTACCCACCTAGCTAGAGACCCAAGGAAGGGGGAGAGAGGTCGCCCTTGAGCAGACCAGCCGCACTCCAAGCCTGGGCCTCGCTCTCAACCCTAGCGATCACCACCTTGGCAGAGGGGGTCGTCCCTTCAAAAACTATTGCATTCCGATGCTTCCAAAGTTCCCACAGAACCAGAGACGCCATGGTCCGTATGTCTTTCGCTTCCTTCTTGGAGGGGGCCCTCCAGGCGCAGGCATTGCACCACTCCACCAAGGTTGTAGTGATGTAATACACTGCATTTTAGTGAGGAAGGTTGCAAGGATTGCAATGTAATGGATCTCAGTCATGTTTAATTAAATCCAGAAATTCCAAATGTAATTGATCTTTTTGGCTAATGTTATTCTAAAATCTCACTTTCTACTGGAAGATGAGCTCCGAAGATGTGCACTTTATTTAACAGGAAAATTGTGCATTATTCAACAGCAAGATAATACGCGTTAACGTTTCATCTAGCAGGAAGATCATTTGCATTTCATTTAACAGGAAGAAGCAACAATATTTGCATTTAACACGAAGATCACTTGCATTTCATTATACAGGAAGATCATTTGCATTTCATTTAACAGGAATATCATCTTTGTATTTTATTTAACAGGAAGAAGCAACAATATCATGTTGTCTAAATCATTGTGCTCTTTTGACAGTAGCACAAATAGCACAGTAGCACAAGTAACTGTGCATCTTCCAATTTTAAACAGAAAGTACACATAAACAGTAGCAAAAATGAGCAGATGAAATCAACAATTTAATAGTAGCATCTTGCAATATTTAAAATTACCACAAAAGAGCAGAGTACCACAAACATATAGCACCAGTAGTTCACACATAACCAGTACACAACCACATGACCACACATAACCAGTGATTCACACAGTACTAAACAGAAACTAGTACATCCATCCAAAAGGAAACTTGAGCACTAGTTAAACTAGACAACTCCATCCACCATGAGCAAAACAGCAAGAAAGTTTCAGTAATTCCTACTAGCTGTAAAAAAGCCCATCCACCCAGTTCTTGAGCTGCTCCCTCTCCCAGTTCCTCCTCCAGTTCCTCTC
The DNA here is from genome assembly GCA_021437245.1 of Aegilops speltoides. Lineage (NCBI taxonomy): Eukaryota > Viridiplantae > Streptophyta > Magnoliopsida > Poales > Poaceae > Aegilops > Aegilops speltoides. The sequence goes on along the minus strand of JAHHZJ010003964.1, from coordinate 69,932 downwards.
CCACTTCCTCTCCCACTTCCTCTCCCTCTGCTTGCAGTTGTGCTTCCTCCTGGGATAGCATTGTTTGTTGTTGCTGAACTTCTAGGTGGTCTAAACCCGGATCTTGTAGCTTGAGAGGGTGCAGCTTGAGAGCTTGCTGCTTCTAGAGAGGGTGCAACTGAAGCTTTAGCTGCTGCTGCCCTGCTTGTGGATGCATCAGTCTGTGCTTGCTGCAAATAAAATAGAGAGTCAATCAATAATTAAAGTTTTTGTATCACAACAAGATATGACTTTGTTTTTTGTAACAGCCCAAGATATTACAACATTATAATAAAATTACCTCTGTGGCCCTCAGTTTTCTCCCTCTCTTCCCAAGATATGACTTTGTTTTCTTGGTGTTATCTCCATTCTTCTTACAAGTTTTATTGTGCCCTTGTCCACCACAAGATCCACAAGATCTGTATGCCATGTTTGCTCAATTTCTTGCCCTTTGGTGCTTCCCCCTCTTCTCTCCTCCTATCATTATTTTTTTCCTTGCTCCCGACATGACAATGTAGCCAGGTGCCACTGGCCTAGGGTTTTGAGACACATGCCAGTTTTCTTCTCCTTCAATTGGTTGTAGGCAATGCTCATAAATTTTCTTGAAAGTGTCAATGTGGTAGCACTTGTCAACATAATCCTCTACTTTTCTTCCACTCTTATAGATAGCAGAGATTGCATGATAACAAGGAAGGGCTGCAAGCTGAAAATAACCACATGAACAAGTCCTTTTGTCAAGGTTAACTGTGTACCTCTTGCCTCTACTATTCAAATGCTTCACCTCAAAACCATCTTTTCCATTCCAGAGCACTTCCAAGAACTGAGTTCTCTTGATGTTGACCTTAATCTTCTTGAAAATATTTAGGCAAATTATGCCATTCCACTTCTCACTCTTGGTTTTCTGCTCTTGACTTCTAACCATCATTTTTTTCCTAATCTTCTCTTGTTGTGAAATAATGGGATAGAACCTAGCTTCTATGATGGCATTGTTAAATAATTCACAAAGGTTGTTGTCAACTGACTCACATTTTGCACCTATTGGAAAGAAAGCCCTAGCCCAATGCTCTGGGTCTGTCTTCATGATATCTTCCGCACCTTTTGGAGTTAGTTGAGCAAGCTTGGCCTTGTTGTAGTTAAAATCTTCCCTGTTTCCAGACTTAGCAATTGCCCAGAACCTGTTCTGCAATTGATGATCTTTGTGCTTCTTTCGCCAACTGGCATAAATGTGCCTAGCACACATCCTATGCTCCGCCCTTGGCAGATAGTCTCTCATGCTGTTAATTAGGCCCTATAATAGAGATCAAGGTTTGCAATAAGTACTTGTCGCTCCGTCGACGTGACTGAACCTTTACGACACCTAAATAAGGCAGCAAATAAAATTTACCTTTTGCTTGTTAGAAATGAAAACCCATCCAGCTCCTCGGTCATTAATGTCCAAGTCTTTGATTAAAAGCCCAATGAACCAGGCCCAACTCTCATTTGTCTCCTTCTCCACAACAACCCAAGCTACTGGATACATTTGGTTGTTTGCATCCCTAGCTATTGCAGCCAGCAACTCACCTTGGCAGGCCCCTTTAAAGAAACAACCATCCAGCCCAATCACTTTCCTACATCCAGCTTTAAAACCTTGCTTCATTGCATTGAAACATACATAGAATTGTTGAAATATGTTCACCTTCATTTCTTTTGGATCCAAGCAAACAACCACATCACTATCAGGGTTACTCCTAAGTAGTTCCAACTGATAATCAAAGACCTTGCTGTACTCACTTTTCATTCTACTCATCAGATTGTCACGTACAAGTTTTTTTGCTGCCTTGCACTTTGAAATGGGCACATCAGCAAACATGTCTTGCATCACTATGGATTTCATACTATCAATTTTCCATAAAGGATTTGCCAAGATGAAGTGCTCATACCTTTTGGCAATAACGCAGTGACCAGTTTGTTCTCTCGGTTTTCTGCAAATTGGTGTTCATCTTCAATTGTTATGATCTGAAACCCAGAACACCTGCTGGTCTTTGCTGCATACAACAACCAGGGATAGCCAAGCCAATCACATTTGGCTCTCACTCTGGCCTCCTATGACTTTTTAAATGAGATGCTCCTTTTGGTAGCAAGGCCATATCTCTTTATAGCTCTCGTTAACTTCTTGCTCTTAAAAACCATTCCCAGACTAAAATGAGGAACTTCAGAGTCTGGGTTAAACCTCACAAACTGGCTCTTGCTCCTAACCATGTTGCCATCATCATCCTCATCATAGGAGTAGTCTTCATCTGATGACTCATACTCCATGTCCTCTACAACTTCCTCCACATTTGCCACCAAATCAATGGGCACTGTACTTGTTGCATATGTATCAGCCCACATCTTGGAATCTTTAATTTTTTTCCAGATTTTTCTTGCATGTTTTCTCAACTCTAGAACCTCTGATTCTTCCCCACTATCATCGGTATGTGGCACATACTCACAGTCCTCCGAGTCATCTGAATCTGAAGCATTTTGTGCAATTCTAGAGCATTTGGTGCCACCTCTGCCGGTGAACAAGATATGTCTTGTGTTGCTTGACATGGTTGACTTGGATTAAAAACTTGAGAACTCTGACTAGGATAATCATTAACTGCTACAACATTATGATCATCATTAACTGCTGCAACATGATGATTAACTGTAGTAGTCTCTTCTGCTGTGATAACTACATCAGGTTCTTCTTCACTTCCCATGTTCACCAGTTCATCAAGCTCATCTTCAAAATCTGACCCACTATCTATTTCTTCCTTTTCATCTTGTTCACCATATACTCCACATATATGTCAGCAACTCCCCCATCTATAATATAGTCAGACATCTTCATGCAGCCAACATTATCATGTAAAAAGAGCAAACCATTTGACAAATCTCTGCCAGGCAACAAGAAATAATATTTCATGCTCTCCTTCACTGCCATATGATCTCTTAAAAACCCTTTCACCACCTGTAAAGAGAGCTTGTCACGCTCAATCTCTAACATTCCAGAATCTCCTCCAACATAATCAAGACTTGGACCAATCCTAATGAATTGCCCCCCAAAGTGGAATATGACAGTCATGATCTCTGCTGGGTTCATGATTTGAACGTCAAAGCCCTACATTACAATCAAAGTAATTGATGCATCAGCGATAATCAAAACCCAACTAATCTCCCCACCCCCAAAACCCCAACCTGACCTCACTGTTGAACCCTAAACCTAGCACCCAGAGAGGGAAAAAATACACCAAATGCTCAGAACGGAAGCACGTCGCGTACCTGATTCTGCTCTGCCGTAGTGCTCGTCGGAGATCGACGCGATCATCCCTCGTTCGCCATGGCCGCCGCGAGAAGTTGATGCGTCAAGCCAAGGGGAAGGGAAGGGAAACGAGGGGGCGAACAGAGCGAGGGGAGGCGATCTGGTCCGGCTCGACCAGTTTTGCCACCTTTTGTCCAGCGCCACAACCTATGGGACCCACACAACTGGCCGATTCAGCAATCCTGGTGCCACGTCCGCAATCCCTGTTTGGGAATGAGCTTAAGGTCTCTGATGACCAGGATTTGATAGTTGGGGGTATGGATTTCAGGGATTAGAAGGTCGAGGTTTGATTCCGACAGGTCGTACGAAGACGGGGTTTGATTCAGACTTCACTCAACGTTGATCCAAACAAGGCCTAAATCGATTTAGCGGGCGCTACATAACAAATAGATTTTGGGAGGGGACGGGTGAAATTGGCGATCAGAGTATGATGTATGCGGAGGAGTGGGGAGAAAACATCTTTTTTTTTGAGAAATAAACATCTTTTTTTTTTGGAGCAAAAGGGGAGAGAACTTCTGCTGCGAAGGAATCACTTGGTGGGCTTACGTCTCCAACCACGGCCCACTCGATATGTCAAAACCTTGGCGTCGTCGTCTTCGTGTAGTCATGCGGCGATATTAGTCGCCGTCGCGATCTCGCTGACCCACCATCTCTTGTGCCTGGCGGGGCACCTGCTCGACGGGATGCGTCGGCGAACAGGTGGGAGGGGTGCGGACCGCCTAGGCGCGCTCCAGGACGATGTCCTCCAGCACGTGGTGTCGTTCGTGCCGTCGCGCGACGCCGTGCGAACCTGCGTGCTCGCCCGCCGCTGGCGCCACCAGTGGAAGTCCGTGCCGGCCCTGCGGATCACCGGCGTCGACGCCTGCTTTGAGAGCGCCCGTCACCTCAACGGCTTCGTCAACCACCTCATCGTCCTCCGCGACCGGACGCCTCTCCACGCGTGCGAGATCGAGGCCTACGAGGAGTACGACGAGTACGGCGAGGGGTCCTATTCCCCAGACGAGGAAATCGAGCGTGAGGAGCGGTCCCGGTACACCGATCTATGGATCCGGTATGCCTTGTCATGCGACGTTAGGGTGCTTCGGCTTAGCGACCATGACCCTAATAATCTTATTCCCGAGATCAGCAATATAGAGAATGTTACCCTTGGCACTACCATCGCCTCTCGGCATCTGGCGACGTTGGATCTCGACGGTGTGATGTTCTCGAGCAATTACTCTCTGGATTTCTCGAGCTGCCCGAACCTGGAGACCTTAAAGATGAACCGCTGTTCCTTCATATCGATAGGCTATCACCACGGTCAAGTCAATATATCATCACAGCATGTGCGATGTCTGAGCATCACCGAGTGTGTTTTTGGTCGCCGTGACAAGAAACGTGCCCTCATCTCTTTCCCAAGCCTCGTCTACCTGGAGCTGAAGAACGGCAGTGGCTTGATTCCTGTGTTTGAGAGCATGCCGTCGTTGCTAACAGCATCTATCAAGCTTGAGGACGATACTTTTGAGGATATAAACAACAGGGGTGGCTTGCTTCTTGGACTCTTGTCAATTTCCACTAAACTGACCAATCTGGAGGTCCAAATAGCAGAGCCTCAAGCGGTATGTATGTATGTATGTATGTATGTATGTATGTATGTATGTATGTATGTATGTATGTTTGTACCCACTGAAATTCTAATCCCTTTTGACATCTGTATGTATTGGATCTAATTAACATATATATGTTCTGCTTTCGCAGTTTGCTTACAGGGAAAATTTAAAACAGTGCACTACATTTACCAAGCTAAGAACCCTGTCACTCAATGATTGGTGTGTGGAGCATGACTTTGGCCCACTACTTTACTTTCTCCAGCAGTCACCAAGTCTCGAGAAGCTCCGCCTCCGGCTATCTAAGGTATACTACATGTTTTCCAAGTATTATATATTTTGTCATGCTGAAACTGCCGTTGCATTATTGATTCATTTTGGTAAACTGTATAGCCATATCAACATGGAGAAAAAATAGATGGAAGCTTCGATTCAACAGAACCATTTTTGGCATCAAAGCATCTCAAGGTTGTCGAGATCAAATGCCGGGCAAAAGATGAAGGAGTTCACAAAATTTTGAAGGTCCTGTGTTCCTATGGAGTACCTGCTGAGCAAATAAACATCAAGGAAAGAACACGATCTCCCCAAGGTAAGTCAGAATTTCATCTTCCTAGATTTTGAAGTGTTTTGAATTCCCATCCCATGCCGTATGCTTTAATTTCACAACCGGTATTTTTAAATTAGTTGGATTGGAAAACTAAATGTGTAAATGATAAGCATCAAGGGGAAATTGTTCTTCTCAACTCAACTTAATAGTCTTGGTGCTTTTCAAATTTTTGGTCTACGAGGGACAAGTCAAAGTTTCAATCTCCCTAGATTTAGAAGTTTTTTGCATTCACATCTCATGTATGTGTTAAATTTCACAATTGGTATTCTTTAAATTAGTTGGGAAACTAAATGCCTAAATGATAAGTATCAAGGGGAAATTGTTCTCATCAAGTCAAATTATTATTGTTAGTGTTTTTAAAATTTTTGGACTTCCCAGAATAAGTGGAATTTCCAGTCTTCCTATATTTTGAAAAGTTTTTTTGCGTTCTCATCCCATGTATATAGATTAGTTGGAACACTAAATGTGCAAATTATAAATATCAAGGGGAAATAGTTATTAATTTAAATAATTAATCTTGGTGATTTTTACAATTTTGCAGTCACATGTATATTTATGAAATCTAGCAATGTATATTTCTCAAGTTAATTGAACAACCAAATAAGTAAAACATAAGCCAAACTTTCTATCAGCTTCATGTTGCTAACAAAACTAAGGTTCTTCTTGCTCCGCGACATTTAAATCAAGTGATATGCTCGTTCAACTAATTGCACATTCTTCCTATACTTTTACAGGGGTATATTATGATTCTGACCAGTCAGCTAATTCATATTCTGATCCGGAGCAATATAAGTTTGATTAACATTTGGAACATTGTTACAAATTTACTTTCTTACTTCACAAGAGGACCTTTAGCGTAATTTCTTGTTGTTGAGTTGAGACCTTTTTAGTTCAGTCCACAAAACTGAAAATATGGATGCAATTGGGATTTGGTTCGGGCATTGAACATGAAGCTATCTTACTTGCTTTGTAACTTTTGTTCATGTCATGTGCATGTTTGATTTCCAGGAACATATTACGCTGTTCTATTACATATCATGTGTTATCTTATTTACTTACCATGATGGTTTACTTGTACCGAAAAGAGTAAATTGCTCAAAGCCACCACATTTGTGGCTTGAGTACTCCAAAACCACCGCTTTTGCCAAAAATCACAGAAAACCACCGACTCCGCGGCAAGTAAGTAACAAATCGCACTAATTCGAAACTGAGACACGTCTGGCAGCAGAACTGACGGGTTGGTCCCACATGTGAGGCTGATTTGGCATGCCTAGGTGGATAATATGCTGAGGTGGAAGGTGACCCCACCTGTCAGCCTCCCATATCCTTTAACCTATTTTTATTTTTGTTATATTCCTCCTCCTTTTCTTCTATCTCTCCCTCTCTGCAAAGGTTCTCGCTCTCGCTCCACCATGGTCGCTAGCAGGCAGAGCCCCTCGAGAAGGCCCACAACTGCTGCTCGGAAGCCCCGCCGCCGGTTCCCTTCTTCCCTCCTCTCTTGGCCTCGACGCCGCCACTCGCCCACGCCATGGCCGCCCACCAAGACCCGCCGGTCAACGCCGGGCATGGCAGCTCGTGCCCTCCTCCTGCAGTGCCATGCACCGCCTCCCTGCAGCGTCACGTGGTGGCGAATCGAGTGTTGCAGGCAGAAAACGGACGCGGAAGCCAGCGGATCGACTGAATCGGTAGCCGCGGCATCGACCTGCTGCTGGCTAGGGCAGATCGATTTGTCCGCATACGTCCATGCTGCGGGCGACTCCGGCGGCGGGCTCCCGCCTCGCCCTCTCCCCTGCCTCCCTACTCTCTAGATCCGGCTGTTCCCCACATCGTCGGAGTCCAAGTCGCTGCCGCTCGAGCATCCTACACTACATCATCCCACGCGAGGAGACGCTCCGCCCGAGCTGCTCGCCAGCATCTCGCAACTGGGTACGGCCGCGTCCGCCGCCGCCAGTCGTCGAGGAGCACCCCGAGCTCCGTCATCCTACAGCAGCATCGAGCTCAAGCCACCGGAGGATGGGAAGAGGGAGAGAGGGCAACTGAGATGTGAGGAGGAAGACGGAGGTGTGGGGCTGACATGTGGGCCCTTTGGCACCTCAACATATTATCTAGCTAGGCATGCCAAATCAGCCTGACATGCGGGGCCAACCCGTTAGTTCCTCTGTTAGACGCGTCTCAGTTTTGAATTAGTGCAATTTGTTACTCACTTGCCGCGGAGTCGGTGGTTTTTTGTGATTTTTGAAAAAAGCGGTGGTTTTGGAGTACTCAAGCCACAAAGGTGGTGGCTTTGAGCAATTTACTCTACCGAAAAGCATCCAAAAAACAAATGTTCCCTTTCTCGTTGGATTGATAGACAAGTCCCCAGAATGCATTCTGAACATTTGTTGTGCAGCCTGAATCATCTACTATACTGCAAGCAATTGAGACTTCCCAAGTGCAATACTGATATTGCTTGGAACATGGTTGACATGTCAAGTTTACTTCCAACCGCGTTCTTTCAGTTTCTGCAAGCGGTGTGCAAGAGTATAGCAATTTTTTCATGATCTCTCTGTTGGGCACTCATGAAAACAACCACAAATGTGCATGGAAACAAGCTTCTAGAGTTGAACATGCTACTACACCTGACCCTCACAAATTCTAAAAAGAAGTGTCAAAGTTAACAAGTTACAAGAAGTTACTTACAGTTCAGTCTCACAAATACTGAACAAGTTCCAGAATTCATTCCCAGAAAAGCTGGGAACAAGTTTGCCAGGCTTAAACAAGTTACCAAAATTAAGTCTAACAAAAGTAGGCCATACTGAACTGACAACCATAGCAAATCAGCAAAGTTGGTGCCCTAGTCAAATGATAAACGTTCTCCACAATGCGAGAATTTCATACATATTGCTGGCCTAGAAAAGCTCAGTAACAACTGACGGAACTCTTCGTCGTTGCTTTCAGTGATCTAGTCATGGAAAATAACTGTCACCCTTTCTAGCATTGCTGCCCACTTGAATAACCTTTTTCCAACAACGAGTTCATGTTCAGTCCCTCTCAGGCCATCGGTTGCTACTTCTTTGAGGCAAGGTAGCACGAGGTCCTCAGTTTCCCAGTTTGATGGCTCACCTGATTGGCACGCAGCAAATGCCCGAAACAAAAGGCATTTATATCATCTCTAATAAGTAATAAGATTAGGTGATATGGTTTGAGATAAGAGACATGAAACTAGAAATTACTGAACTGCATGGATACTCTTAGATATGTCAAGTTGGCAACAACAAAATTTACAAAAGAATAAAGCAGACAAATTAATCTGGAACCATAATATTGATGAAATTATATTGGTCATATATGCATATAGAAAAAAGAACATCCAACAGATTATCAACCTTATACCAATGTTGATGTATCGTGCTATCATCAACCCATGTAAAAATAAAAGAATAATTTATATTTGCCAAAGAAGATCAAAGGAGGGTTCCAATTTCATGCTGGAAATATGACCCCATCAATTTGCTTTGGCATTTCCAACAAACCTGTAATCTTTTGATATTAAACCTAATACAAAGTCACGAACCCAAGTAGTATATTACTTCATCAAGTTTAATAATCAACACATCAGTATCTAACCCTAACCAACAACAAGAGTAGCTTAACTCGCTGCTAAGCAATAGGATTCCCCCCGAACTAAGTATAGTGTTACCTTAGAGTTGCTCCGATTGACAAGTTGAAGTGTCAGCTCTCTTATACCACTAGACATCTTGAGAACATGGAATGAGCCAGCTCCAAATGAATGTCCACAGGCCGATACGACCAGTCCCAAAATGGTAATGTTAGGTAACTTTTTCATCTCTTCCATCAAGAATCGTTCGTCCCCATGGACCTATAGGTTCATAGGAAGTCATAAAGTAGGTTAATAGTTGGACAAGGACACAGACATATCATATTATTTTTACAAAGTGACTAACACACAATAATGAAACAAGTCACTTGTGTGCATTGTTGTGAATTTTCAATTTTGTATGGTCTCACAAGTATTCCAAATGACACATTCCTGAGGTTTAACTCTCGAAGTTTGGTTATAATCCCGATTGGCTCACAATCACATACCGGCAGATACAAAAGGATGAGAATAAGTTTGTTGATGTGGTGAAAATTCTATGGAAGCATCAAGCTGTGATGATTGCGTGCAGAAAATATATCTCCTCCATATACAATAAGAGGATTGGTGGTCTGTCGTTGGAGAAGTGGCATCTCACCAAACAGAACGGAGCTAGGATCATAAGCACTCCTCCAATCAAGTGTTACCAGCTGAGGGGCAGAGATGTCGACAACTAGTTGACTTTGATTCGGAGCATTGGTGAAGCAAAGGTGTACCTTTCATTTTTGCAGAGACAGGGCAACGATATTGACCTGCTGCAAGGTACTCATACCACTCCGTTCCAATTGTAGGAGAGATTCCGACTGGATCGTGAACTTGTCCAGACCCCTGACACTACAAACGGAAAGGTTCTCTTCAAAAAAACCCAGAAAGGTGAAGCAAATATGCAGAGCCGGTCCAATGTGTTTTTGGGCCCGGGGCGATGTATTTTTTTCATATTGAACTTTTATACTTATTTTAAACTAAGTGTACCATATTACAGTTGTAATCAATTTTTTTATTATTATTTAGCCACATAAAATGTTTTGAAATAGCATTTATATTATTAATTGGTACGCATCTGTAATGTATATAATTGAAAATTTTAATTTTACAAAAAGAAAAATTTATGATGTACCAAAACTTTTCTTTATTGCTAATACAATCTTTCATATTTATTTTTCTAATACTGCATAAACGATGTAGTGTATGCACATTTGCATATACATGCGTGTGTTCATATATATTTTTGAACATTATATTGAATATTATGATAGATATTTATAAATTATGGACACACTAACAAATATTTTTATAGCGATTTCTAGTGTATATTAGGCAGTCATATTCATAGAAACTTCTAGGGCATAAAAAATGTGGCTTGCATGTTCGATCTAGAAATTCGAAGAACCAAAAATGTTGTTGATTATACTTTTACACATGATTCGATTACCTAACATGCTTGTCCAGATTCACTTGGTTCGGTTACGTGCAAATGAGATGCCTACACGTTTATCGAATTAAATTTTATTTAGTTTTGGTTTAAACAATGAAATTCAGATATCATAATTTTCATTATGATACTAAAACATGCATCATAAAGAGAGACTAATGTATTTGAACTCAACTCCGCCAGTCATATTGGTTTGCCTAAGCGTGGTATAACTCATCAGTATGTGGTGTGAACTTATGCTTCTGCAAATTGAGGCTCTATTTTATCAATTTAATAATCTTTCATATGTAATGTATACTTGAATAGATCTTATTAATGTAAGTTTTAGTTGGGCCCCTCCCCTCTTGGCGCTCGGGGCGGTCGCCCCTTTTGCCTGGCCTATGGGCCGGCCGTGCAAAGATGGACACCGTGGTGAAGAGACACCATTACTGAGGCTACATGGACCGTGCATCTGTATGCGAACCAACTCCAGATACATGTTGCGTTTAGGAAGCAAAGGCAACTTCAAGGCACCTCTTTCCCTGACAGAGGCCTGATTCATGCCCCCTGTTCTTGAAATGCAGGACACGAGAGTGGTGGCGTGCGGCGATGGGGAAACACGACCACGAGGCAGGTTCCTCGTCCGGTCGCTGCTCCTGCACCTCCTCGCCGCCTGCATTCACCATCTCCCCACCGGCGGTCCCGCGTCGCATGAGACTTACATTAAGGCCGGCATTTGCCAGCGTTACCGCCATGGAGTGACGTCCATCTCCCCAACAATTTGCACCTGTCGCCAGATCGGTTCCCGTGCCATCGATCCGGTAAGCCGTCACACCCGTTTTTTGGAGATCAATCGCCGCCGCCCCCCGCCTTCTGTCGGACCTCGTCAACAGTAGAAGGTACACCGTCGATTCCCTGCTCTGGGACATGTGGTTCCAAGACGAGCACGACGTACGGCGGCAAACCTATTTTCACGATCGCGTTCTGAGCCCGCCCCGGGTGCACTCTGCCAACCGCGGGCGTGCCCCCTGCACGCACCGGTCGCGCGACAGTGCACAGGTCCGCGTGCATACCCATACCCTCCCTCTCTCCATTCCCGCCACCACTACCTCCTACAATGTCCGCCGAGGAGGAGGAGGAGTTGGTAAGGAGGGTGCTCCAGGACTCCGTCCGGGAGCACGACCGTGCCCAATGTGAGGGGCTCGACGAGATGATGGCCCTGTTCGTCATCGACGACGTCACCATCTCGGAGCTGCAGGTCACGGAGGAGCCCATAGAGAAGGTGTTCGAAGAGCCACCCCCCGCGGCTTGCAACCTGGTATCGATGGGACAGTCGTGGATGTGGACGGAGATGATGCCATGCACGCCGGAGCTTGTGTCTATGTCGCTCGGGTGGGTGGGCGCCAACACATGGTCACCATCCCCGCGACGGCCCGAAGTGGTGCAGGTACCTCCCACCTGACAACCGCCTCTTGCCTGGCAGCCGTCGTAGGGGCCACCATCCCACCTATGGTAGGCACCCCTCTACATCGACCTCACCTTGACGACGAGGACGAGGACGACGATAACTTAAGATGGCCACGGCGGTGACGACCCTAAATCTAGTTTTTATGTTTTTCTAATTTCTAGGTTAGTTTGACCGTGCGGCATTAAGACTCCGTGGATGTTTATGTTTTTTAATAAACACATGTAACTGTATTCATACTCATAACAATTATAGGTAAACTGATTTAAACCTAAGATTCAAGAAAAATACAAAGTAACTCCATGCGACTAAGAATTACAATGAAATCTCTTGGAAACACCTTCTTCGTTGTACCAATCTGTGCTCGAAGAAATACCACAAAGACTACGTTAAAGAGGATGCAATTGGACTGGAGCAACGATGTTGTCACTCTTTCACCCGCACGAACATTACCAAGAATGGTTTTTTGGGTGCGCCTTGATTTGCCCATCCAAAATGATGAGAAGCCTTGATCGATGAGCATACTTGGGCCGGGGATGATCCCCTAGAAGTGCATGTCTTCAAATCACTATATCTTCACCATGATGTCGATGAAATATTTTACGTCCACAATGAATCAAACCAAGAAAAATGCTTGACACAAGAACATAAAGTCATCATATCCGAATAATCGGATCTGCGAGGATGGAAAACTCTCTAACCTATAAGATGAAATTTATTCTCACAAAACTATGATAATCACTAGACGTTGGCGAGGAACATAGAAGTCTTGAAGATCCGAGGTCCCCCACCTCTCAGTGCCAAAATGGAAGCCGGAGGCGAGGGGACCTAATTTTCTTACATGGCGACGGCGACGACGGCACCGGAAACCCTAGTCTTGAGCGAACATATCGATTCATGTTGTGAACATTTGCAATGTCTCTGTGATTGAAATCTAAAAATCCAAAAAGCGTACACATATTTGAGATGCGGCGGCCGGTTGGGCGTATCAACGGCCGGACGGTCAAATCCAAACTCACATGTCTTTGCCGACGCAAACCGACATAATACGTGCAAAAGGGACGTCCATTGTGTTGGAGTTGGCCTAAAAGATGGTCGTCTGAAGGCGCATGTCATCTATCTGCTACGGTCAATGTCATGTCGCCAACTGGCCAGCTGGATCCATGCAAAAAAAAAACACCTGGCCTGCTGGATCCAAGCTATCACCAATGCGCGACTTATCCCTATCATATTTTTTTGAGGGACTATTCGTATCACCTGCGGGCTGCGGAGTCTTTGGGCAAGGATCAATGTTGGATCTGTGGGCTGGTCAGATCATGATGATATCACGAAGGAATCACTTGGTGGGCTTAGGTCGGAACCGTGCTTGTCGCGTCGTCGTCCTCGCCTAGTCATCATGCGGCGAGATTAGTCGCCGTCGCGAGCTCGCTGATCCACCATCTCCTGTGCCTGCGTCGGCGGCGGCCAGGCGGGAGGGCTGCGTCCCGTGTCCGCGGTGCGGACCGCCTAGGAGGTCTCCGCGACCATCTCCTCCAGCACGTGTTGTCGTTCCTGCCGTCGCGCGACGCCGTGCGCACCAGCTTACTCGCCCGCCGCTGGCGTCACCAGTGGAAGTCCCTGCGGATCACCGACGTCAGCGCCTTCGAGAGCGCCCGCCACCTCAACGGCTTCGTCAACCACCTCATCGTCCTCCACGACCGGACGACTCTCCACGCGTGCGAGATCGTGGCCTACCTAAAGTACGAGGACTACGGCGAGGGGTCCCAAGACGACGACGACGACGAGGAGCGGGAGCGGTACACCGACCTCTGGGTCCGGTACGCCTTGTCGTGCCACGCTCGGCTGCTCCGGCTCAGCGACCATGACACAGATAACCACGATGCTAAACACGAGGTTTTGTGGAGTGTCATACTTGCCACTCCCGTCTCCTCCCCTCATCTGACGACGTTGGATTTCGATGGTGTCCTGTTCTCGGACAAATGCCCTCTAGCTGCCCAAACCTCGAGACCTTAAAGATGAGCCGCTGCTCCTTCTTAAGCGTACTCAGCTACGATATATCGTCGCCCTGAGCATCACGGACTGTGATTTTCGTCGCATTGACGACAGGAAACAGGCCATCATCTCTGTGCCAACTGCCAAGCCTGGTCTACCTGGAGTTGGCCGCCGAGCGTGGCATGGTTCCTGCGTTTAAGAGCACGCCGTCCTTGCTAACAGCATCTATCAAGCTTGAAGACAGTGCTCACTCTTGGATTAGGGACGAAAAGGATGCTTCCTTGCTCCTTGAACGCTTCTCTGATGTTACCACTAGTCTAGACCTCATAGCTGACCGTCAACTGGTATGTTTATCTTAAATACAATAGCGTTTAGATCACTAGAAGTAGTGATCTAAACAATCTTATATATTTTTTACAGAGGGAGTACGAGCTATTCTCATTTGACATCTGTTATATATGGAATCTACGTAACATGTTGCATTTGCCACAGCTTGCTTTCAGGAACGATTTAAAACTGTGCGCTACATTTACCAAGCTCAGAATCTTGTCACTCAATGATTGGTGTGTGGAGCCTGATTTTGGCCCACTGCTGTACATTCTCCGGCGGTCACCAAGTTTGGAGAAGCTCCGCCTCCGGCTATCTAAGGTATATGTGTTTTCTAAGTTTTATATATTTTGTCCGACCCGTTGAACCTGCACAGTTGCATTGTTGATTTATTTTGGTAAAATGTACAGCCATGTCTAGCTGCTGAGGAAACCGACAGAAGCTACGATTCGACAGAACCATTTTTGGTGTCAAAGCATCTCAAGGTCGTCGAGATTAAATGTTGGGCAAAAGATGAGCGAGCTCACAAAATTTCAAAGGCCCTTTGTTCGTATGGAGTATCTGCTGATAAAATCAACATCAAGGAAAGAATACGGTCCTCCAATGGTAAAGTCAAAATTTCAATCTTCCTAGAATTTTGATGTTTTTTGCATTCCCATCCCATGTTGTATGTGTTAATTAATTTCGTAACTGGTATTTAAATCTGGTTGAAAAACTAAATTAGTAAATGATAAGCATCGACGGGAAATTGTTCTTCTTAAGTCAAATTATAGTCTTGTGATTTTTAAATTTTCGGCCTTTCCGCGGCAAGGCAAAGCTTCGGTATTCCTAGATTTTGAAGTTTTTTGGATTCCCATCCCATGTACGTGTGTTAAATTTTGCCAATGGCATTTTTTTAACTGAAGTTAGTTGGAACAGTAAATGTGTAAATGATGAGGGGAATGTGTTCTTCTCAAATCAAATTATTAGTCTTGGTGATTTAAATTTTTTTGGTCTTCCTACATTTCGAAGTTTTTTGCATTCTCATACCATGTATTTGGATTAGTTGGAACACTAAATGTGCAACTGATAAGCATCAAGGGAAATTTATTCTTAATATAAATAATTTATCTTGGTGTTTTTTTACATTTTTGCAACCCCATGTATATTTGTGGAAATTTAGCAACGTACATTTCTCAAGTAAATTAAACAACCAAATACGTAAAACATAAGCCAAACTTCTATCAGCTTCATGTTGCTAACAAAAACACGGTTCTTCTGGCTCCGCCACATTTAACTCAAGGATATGCCAGTCCAACTAATTGCACATTCTTTTTACACTTGTACAGGAACTTATTATGAGTCTGACACGTCAATCCATTCGTATTCAGATCCGGAGAAATATCAGTTTGATTAACATTTGAGACATTGTTATGAATTTACTTGCTTCACCAGAGGACCTTTTGCGCAAGTTTTACTTGTCTAGTCGAGACCTTTGTAATTAATTTCACAAAACTTAAGTATGGATGCAATTTGGATTTGGTTCGGGCGTTGAACATAAGCTATCTTATCTGCTTTGTACTCTTTGTTTTGTGTCATATTCCATTTTGATTTTCTGGAACATGTTACGCTGTTTTGCATTACATATCATGTCTTTTCTTATTTTTACCCCGTGATGTTTGGCTTGTACCGAAGTGGCGCACCTGCTCTCCACATGGAGGTTCATGTCAGGTAGTACTGCACTTGAGGCAACATCTGATGCCAAACGTTCTCTTTTCTCGTTGCATTATATTGATAGATGAGCCCCCCGGGTGCATTCTATATTGCAAGCAGTTGATGCTTCCAAGTGCAAGGCTGATATTGCTGGGGAAATGGTTAACATGATAACGATCCATAGTTTTGCACTTAGCGTTCTGTATCCCATCGGTATTTGGTATGTCCCCGGCATGTTAACTAGTGCCTTAAAGTGTAGTACACGCAGACATTGGTTTTCGTCGGACTAGTAGTTGAACTGAAAGTTGGCTAGGGGGGGATCCAAGTAGGAGTTGGCGCAGGAATGCTAGATATGATCGCAATAAATTGTGATGTCTTCATCATTGAAATCAAGTGCAAAATACTCTGCTTTCATTCGTGCAAGTCACCACATGCACTCCGCTGTCAACATGATCGTCCCATCACATTGAAAGAATAGGCACACATCGGTGTACCAGCAAAGTATCAAAGGCGATGCTCGATCACTCGTTATAGAGAGTAAAAGCACCACCACTAACCACCCACACATCACTTAGTCCACTTTGTCAAAAAAAAAAAACTCTTAATTAGTCCCTCCATCTAACCACTAACAACCCACCTGAAAGCACCGCCATCGTCCGAGCACCGACCCTGCGACTAGTACCCTACCTATCTACTAACCGAAGCCGAGGCACCAGGAATCCCCTCCCGCCACTGATTGCTGGAGTGGCGGGTGGAGGGGAGGCAAATGCACGGACTCGGTGATGGAGATCGAGGGGTGGAAGGCTTTCTCTAGTCACCTTGCGAGAGAGGAGAGAAGAATAGCAGATCGTAACTTGCTTCAAATACTTGTGAGGCTGAAATCGATTTTAGTTTGCGCTTTTTGTTTGCACGAGACTCAACTATACTTGATTCCGGTCTTTGCTTGTTTCCCGTACTCTCCTGCAAAAACAAAAACAAAAAACTTGCTTCCCATTTTTTATTGTCCTATGACATCTTTCAATTCTCACACGAACACCCGCCCAAGCACAGAGGAAGAACTGAAAAACTAAAACTGACTGAGCTGGATAAGACTACCGTTTTCTACACCGATCTCTGCCTGTTAAGCGAACAAGTTACAGCATGCATGAGGAGTCGTGTACGTAGCTGCAGACAACTCATGCAACCAATTCGAGCCACCAAATTGTCCTCAAATCTCATTCTTACGAACCTCAATATTGCAGAGCTCTTTAAAATGGGCCATTCGAAGTTTGGATCAGATACCAGGTCGTTACCTGTATAGTACTAGTATGTGACTGCTGTTTCAGTATATGCCAAGTATACTTTGTAGAGTACAGCAATTTCTACATGCTCTGTTATGTATTCATGAAAACAACCACAAATGTGCCTCCAGTACGGGAACAAGCTTCTAGAGTTGAACAAGTTACTACTACACTTGAGCCTGACAAATACTAAAAACAAGTCTCAAAGTTAACAAGTTACAAGAGGTTACAGCAGTTCAGTCTCACAGGTACTGAAAACAAGTTCTAGAATTAAACATGTTACCAGAGTTCAGTCTCAGAAATGCTGGAAACAAGTTGCTGGACTTCAACAAGTTATCAAAGTTCAATCTCACAAAAGTACGCCATACTGAACTGACAACCATAGCAAATCGGCAAAGTTGGTGTCCTAGTCAAATGATAAACTTCCTCCGCAATGCGAGAATTTCATACATATTGCTGGCCTAGAGAAACTTAGTAACAACTGGCGGAACTCTTTGCCATTGCTTTCAGTGATCGAGTCATGGAAAGTAACTGTCACCCTTTCTAGCATTGTTGCCCACTTGAATAACCTTTTCACAAGAGCGAGTTCATGTTCAGTTCCTCTCAGGCCATCGATTGCTACTTCTTTGAGGCAAGGTAGCACGAGGTCCTCAGTTTCCCAATTTGATGGCTCAGCACAAATGCAACCTGATTGGCATGCAGCAAATGCCTGAAACAAGATGCAAATGAACTCTAGTAAGTAATAAGATTAACTGATATGGTTTGAGATAAGAGACATGATACTAGAAATTATTAGACTGCATAGATACATGTCAAGTTGTCAACAACAAAATTAACAAAAGATAAAGGACACGCCCAGTGCATAGAAGCTCCCGCACAAGGTGGGGTCTGGGGAGGGATTAAATAAAGCAGACAAATTAATCTGGAACCAGAATATTGCTTAAATAAAGTACAATTGTTGTATGCATATAGAAAAAGTACAGCCAACAGATTATTTACCTTATACAAATGCTGACGTATCATGCTATCATCAACCCATGTAAAAATAAAAGACGAATCTATATTTTATAAAGAAGCTCAAAGGAGGGTTCCAATTTTTTGCTGGAAACATGACCCCATCAATTTGTTTTGGAATTTTCAACAGACTTGTAATCTTTCTAAATAAAACCTACTACAAAATCACGAACCCAAGTAGTATATTACTTTTATCAAGTTTGATAAGCAACACATCAGTATCTAACCCTGACCAAAAACAAGAGTAGCACAACTTGCTGCTAAGCAATGGGATTCACCACAAACTCCCTTGCTGCCTATTTTCTTTTAAACTAAGTATAGTATTACCTTAGAGTCGCTCCGAGTAACAAGTTGAAGCTTGAGCTCTCTTATACCGCTAGACATCTTGAGAACATGGAATGAGCTGGCTCCAAAGGAATGTCCACATGCCAATACAACCAGTCCCAAGATGGTAATGTTAGGCAACTTTGTCATCTCTTCCATCAAGAATCGTTCGTTGCCACGGACCTGCAGGTTGATAGGAAGTCATGCAATAGGTCAATAGTTGGACAAGGACACAAACATCTCATTTTTCTACAAAGTGACTAACACACATTAATTAAAAAAAATCCACTTTTGTGTGCATTGTTGTGAATTTTCAATTTTGTATGGCTTCGCAAGTATTCCAAACGATATATTCCTCAAGTTTAACTCTCAAAATTTGGTTATAATCGATTGACTCACATACCAGCAGATAGAAGAGGATGAGAATAAGTTCGCTGATATGGTGAAAATGCTGTGGAAGCATCAAGCTGTGATGATTGCGTGCAGAAACTATATCTCCTCCATATACACAAAGAGGATTGGTGGTCAGTTGTTGGAGATTTGGCATCTCGCCAAACAAATCAGAGCTAGGATCATAAGCACTCCTCCAAACAAGTGTCACCAGCTGAGGAGCTGAGATGTCGGCAACTGGTTGACTTTGATTCAGAGGATTGGTGAAGCAAAGGAATACTTTCAATTTTTGCAGAGACAGGGCAACGATATTGAGCTGCTGCAAGGTATGCAGAGCACTCAGTTCCAATTGTACGAGAGACTCTGAGTGGATTGTGAGCTTGTCAAGACCCTTGACATAGCAAACCGAAAGGCGCCGCAAAGATGGACAGCGTGGTGAAGAGACAACGTCACTGAGGCTGCACGGACCGTGCAGCTGTATGCGAACCAGCTCTAGATCTATGAGCCGGGTAAATACGCCGGAAGGCGGCAGGGTGAGGCCAATAGAATGTAGATCGAGCACGACCTTGGTTGCTTTCTCGAAGCAAGGCAACTTCAAGGCACCTCTTTCCCCAGCAGGGGCCCCATTCATGCCCCCCCTGTTCTTGAAATGCAGGGCACCAGAGAGGCTGTGCGCGGCAATGGGGAGCCATGCCGCAGCGGATTCGGGGGTGACATCAATGGCGGCAACGAAGAGGTGGCGGAGGGCCGGCGCATCATGGGCGGTGAGGGCGGCGCAGATGCGGTCGGGGTCAGTGCCGACGGGGAAATGGAGCTCCGGGAGGAGAGCCCAGACGCGGCACCAGCGGCGGGCGAGAACGCTTGTCCGAGCGGCGACGGGGGCGTCGCGGAGCTTGAGGAGGATGTGGATGAGGACGTCGTCCGGCAGCGCGCTGAGCCGGTCCTCGGCACCTCCAACGACGCCGACGCCGGCGGCGACGGAGAGCTTTCGCTGCCGATGCCCTCGCGTGCGCTCCATGGAAGTAGCAGGCAAGAGGGATATGGCGCGCTTCAGGTCACACCATTGCCGGCCGCCGGCCGCCGGTGGAAGGGCGTAGGAATGGATCGGGGGAGGCTGGAGCTGGACTCGGTGGATTTGGGGTCTAGGTTCTCCAAGGATTGGGGATTTCTTCCTGGATCGGGGGAGGCTGGAGCTGGACGGAGAGCTTTCGGACTTATTTTATTCGGATTTACTTGGTTTTTTTAGACGGGATTTGCTTAGCTATGTCACATCTAGCTAGAAGGTCGTGTAAAAGGCCTCTGACCCTAAAAATTCCGACCCGCAGGATTTATGTTTTTGGCGGGCCGAACAGATCCCGCATATTTAGCTCGGCCATAAAAAAAATATACGATGTCCCGGATATGCTGCCTCTTTGCTGCTATATACACGACACCGGCGGGGTGGTGGGCATTTATGGTTAGCCCCCAGAAACCCCCCGTCGTGATTTCATCCTCTACCGCTAGATTACATTTGCTTCGGCGAGAAATTCCGCCCTCCTCTCATCTGATTTTCCCCTTCTACCGAGATCGATGGTCGGCGGTGTTGGTGAAAGTCGTGACGGCCATGTCGGGTCGCCGCAGAGCAAGCGTGGGAAGCACGACGCGGAGGCTGGCAGCTCTAGCCACGCCGTGGTGCCATGGAGGTCAACGCGGGCGTGGGAGTGTGGCCGACTCTCCCAGAGCCGCGGACGAAACCCTTGGGTCGGCTTCATGGGTTGTCGCGCTGCTGATGAGCAGCTCGTCGCCGCGGAGCGAGCAATGGCCAATGGAGAAGAAGGTGCTACCAACCGCGCCTAGGGGTGATTATTCTTGCATCGTAGAAGAATAACAAATCACTATGGAGAATGATTCAATGAAAGCCATATAGATAATACCGTGAAGATCCATAATAAGATGAATGATTAAACAAGTTGCAATCTCCACATGAGTATGAACAGAGTTATATGCCCTGATCTTACAACTTGGTATTCCTCTAACAATGGTGATGATGCAATGAAATGGAATGAAAAGGAAAAAAAAGACGAAAATGATCTCTGGTGTTTCTTCTTCTCGGATCTCTTCGCCCTCTCTTCTAGTAGTGGTGACAGAGGTTGGGTCTCTCTAATGCGTCGATGCCCTTTACGAAGTTCGTTCCTGTATATGAGGGGGAGCTGTGGGCCCCTGGTACGACTACTGGTATGAGTGCTTACACTCATAACGAGGGCCTGATTCACCCAAGTTGCTCCCGTGGGCGGTAGGCGAAACCCTAGCCGTCGCCTCCCGTACCTCTTTCCAGCTTCCCCCTCCCCTCGCCGCTGCCGGAGGGCGCCGCCGGGCGAAGCCCAGTTGGCGTCAGCGGCGGCAGGGCCGTTATCCCTCCTCCCCTAGTGGCTATGACGCGGGACGTGGCGAGCGGGCGGGAAACGTGTCGCTCTCGCAGGGCGTTGTGGCGGTGGCACAGACGGCCGGGCCATGGGTGCGGCGATGCGTGGTCACGGTGGGGGCTGCGTGGTGAAGGCGGCGGGGTGGGCCGGCGCGGCGTGATGGTGGGGCGGTTGGTGATGGTTCCATCAGATCTAGCGCCTGGAGCCGTGGGTTGTGGACAGTGTGGGCCGGTGTCCTCCGCCATGGCAGAGATGGCATCGGCATGGTGGAGGCAGTGGTGTGGTGACGATCCTTGTGCTCTTATTGCATCATGGCAATGATGTGCATGATCGGTCCTCCTCGATCTAGCCGTCGACGTGTTCTGTAACTACTTTCAGATGTCTTACCGAAGGGTATCTTGATTGGATAGAATCTGGTTGTGCGCGTCCATATCAGCCGACGTGGCTCCAGGAGGGTGCGGTGCAAAGCTCTGTTGTTTTGTTGAAACCATGAGACATGTTGGCATTTCGATTTTCATGCAACAAACAGCGGCGGAGAAAGTCTTGATGGCTGAGATCGGAGGATCGGTAAGGTAGAGGGGCAATGAAGACGATGCAGTTAGCCAGGTGTTGATAATTTTCAGTAGCAGAAGTGTCAAGTGGGGGTGGCAACACTGGAGGATTTCATTTTTGGCTGTGCTCCTCGGGTGCCGAGTTGTGACTTTCAGGGTGAAAACCTAGGGACTGGCCTTTATTGGTTGTGCGTGGCAATTGCATTGTTGAAGGTATTGTTTCGAGAACTCGGTCTTTCTCTAAGATCTTGGATCAGGCGACGACGGTGCTTGTGCACTGTTTCCTTCTTGAAGGTGATGCTTTTGGATACCTTTTATTTTCTCGGGTACTGTCTTTGGTGGTGCTTTTATGTACTGCCGCTGAGAGGAGTTGATCACTGTGGCAAGGCCTTTATTTTTTCTTTTTTTTTGGCCATGTGCATCTTGGATGTCTTTGTAATTTCTTGTTGGTGCAGAGGCTGGGTGTAATTGATATCTTCACTATATTAATATATTCGCCTTTTAAAAAAAAGTGACAAATTCTCAAGCTATCAACATGTTCCTTTAAATCCTGTACCTCTCCTTCTTCCATAATCACAAGTATCATTCATTCCTTGACCTCTACTTGGTCCCCATCCTCCCTTCCATGACCTCTGCTGCGGCCGCCTTCCACTAGAATGAAGTCAACCCACTCGATTGTTTCCTCGTCATGCTCACCATTCCTGAACATTCTTGATGACAATGACCAAGTAAACCATAACCGGCACAAAAACATTTGGGAGCTTTTCATACTTCACCTGATACCACTCTCCTTCACACACCCCTTTTTTATGGACACAAATCACATGAGCGTGTGGTTAACATTCATCTTGACTCACAACTGAACAAACTCTCCAATAAACTCTGCCGACAACTTGATCTTAATTTCAACAATTACCCCTAAGGTTTTGCACATCCCTTTAATGATCTTATCATGCAAAAAAAATTGTCCGATAATTTATGCACTTGTGCCCAAACGACAACTTTGTCGAGCACCGTAGCTCTAGGGTTATGAAAGCCACCATATTCCTCCATTAGGAGAGCTTGATTCCTCAAGAACCATGGGCCCATCACAATTGCCTTGCTCCAATCACACAGACAACCAAATTGAATTGTAAGTAAATTATCATCAACTCTCATCTAGATGGCATATTTTGCGGTGTTACATTCTTGCCTCATGTCCGCGAGCAACACGCTAGGGCTAAACCCTCTCATTGGGTGATCCTTCACAATAGCTAAACAACTTCCCGTCTCAGACGGGTTTGTGATCTCTTTTTCTCCAAAACAAACTCGTTTGCATCCTCCTTGTGCAGATGAAGCTGACCCGACAATTCCTCTACCGGATCCTTCAAAGTTCCGCTTGATTCTCATGTCTCCCCCAATGAGTCCTTATCTAAAAACAGAAAGTAGCCTGAAAGAGCACCCATCCTAGCCGGCCTCCATGAGGGAGAAATTCTTGGCGGCGGAAGCGCTTTAGAGGACGAGGAAATCCTAGGTTTTCCTAGTAGAAAAAGATTTCAACGTCTTTCTTTTCTCAATTAGAGCATCTACAACAGATGATGAAAAATAGGGCACCCAAACAAAATTTAGGATAGGGGAGAGAAGGATTTTTGGCACCAAACT
The DNA here is from genome assembly GCA_021437245.1 of Aegilops speltoides. NCBI lineage: Eukaryota > Viridiplantae > Streptophyta > Magnoliopsida > Poales > Poaceae > Aegilops > Aegilops speltoides. The sequence continues at coordinate 46,270 of JAHHZJ010003964.1, read as the reverse complement.
TTTTTTCCTGCCATAGTAGATGATGCAAAAGTAATGCCCTGAAATATATCACGACCGCCTTTTGTATATAAATCAACTGTTGAAGCACCGGTTTTGATGTAAAAGGACTGTTTTTATGACGGTCCTACCTGATCCCCATCCGCGCTAAAAATTTGTGGCAGCCATGCGACTGGTGTAGGCATTTGGGACTAAAATATGGGACTGCCCTAAAAATTTTGCATCAAGATTTGAAGATATATCATCTGCCGGAGCACCTTTTTTTTATGCCCAAACGCCCTAAAAAGAGCATCTGCCTATTATATGTCATACCTTTTTTTCTCGACCCGATGCATACATCATCTGTTGGAGATGATCTTAGCACAATTTCAGTCTTACTAAGCTAGATGTAGTCTTTGCGACACATGGTGGCCAGTATGAAGCGACAAAGCGTACTTCAAAAGTTGTTGTTTTTCTTTTGTTTATTTATCTTTTTTGAAACTACTTAAAAAGGTTGGGTTTTTTTTGGAGGGGACTTCAAGGTTGGGTTTTACGTGCGGGCCAATGCCATCTACGCCAAGTCTTTGGGCCGGCGACTTTGGACTCACAAAAGATTCACTTGGTTAGGAAATAGCCCCATACGGTCTTAGCTCTCTAACCACGGTGAGCCCACTTGAGATGTTAATTAAAACCCTAGCGATACGGTGCTTGTTTCCTCGTCCTCGTGTAGTCGCGCGGCGGCATTGGTCGCCGTCGTGAGCTCGCGGATCACCTGTTCCCGGCGGGATGCATCGGGGGCTAGGCGGGACCAGAGGGGTCCGCGGAGCAGACCGGCTAGGCGCGCTCCCGGACGAGGTCCTCCAGCACGTGCTCTCGTTCCTGCCGTCGCGCGAGGCCGTGCACACCAGCCTGCTCGCCCGCCGCTGGCGCCACCAGTGGAAGTCCGCGCCGGCCCTGCGGATCACCGGCGTCGACTCCTTCAAGAGCGCCCGTGAACTCAACGACTTCGTCAACTACCTCATCGCCCTCCGTGACAGGACCCCTCTCAACGCGTGTGAGATCGAGGCCTGCGAGGAGTACGAGGACTATTATGAGGGGTTCCAAGACGACGACGACGACGAGCGGTCCCGGTACACCGATCTGTGGATCCGGTACGCCTTGTCATGCCACGCTCGGCTGCTTCGGATCAGGGACCATGACCCTAATAACGTCGATCCCAAAAACGAGGCTCCGCGGAATGTTCTGCTTGAGACTCCCATCTCCTCCCCGCATCTCACGACCTTGGATCTCGATGGTGTGATCTTCTCGAGAAAATACTCTCTGGATTTCTCCAGTTGCCCGAACCTGGAGACCGTGAAGATGCACCGTTGCTCCTTCTCAATCATAAGCTGGGACGGTCCCATCAAGATATCTTGGCCGTCTGTGAGGTATCTTAGCATCACGGAATATAATTTTCGTCGTTATGACAACAAGCAGGAGGCTCTCATTTCTGTCCCAAACCTCGTCTACCTAGAGCTGGGTAGTAGCCGTGGCAAGGTTCCTACGTTTGAGTGCACGCCGTCGTTGCTAGCAGCATCTATCAAGCTTGACGATAAGGATGGTTCCTTCCTCCTTGAGCGCTTGTCAGCTACCATTAATCTAGAGCTCATGATCGAGCCTCAAGCGGTATGTTTGTGTTGTATCCACTGAAATTTTAGTCTCACTTGACATCCGTGATGGATCTACTATATCTGCTTACTAATCACACCTTGGCCAGTCTGCTGCTTTCAGGAAAGAACTAATACGGTGCACCACATTTAGCAAGCTCAAAACTTTGTCACTAGATGATTGGTGTGTGGAGCCTGATTACAGCCCACTACTTTACTTTCTCCAGCGGTCACCAAGTCTCGAGAACCTCCACCTCCGACTATCTAAGGTATATATGTTTCCTATGATTTATACATTTTCTCCCGTTGAACTTGTAATTTTATTGTTGATGATTGTGGTAACCTATACAGAAATATAAACATGCCGAAGAAACAGACGGAAGCTACGCTCCAATAGAACCATATTTGGCATCGAAGAGTCTTAGGGTTGTCAAGATCAAATGCCTGGCCAAAGATGAGCGTGTTCACAAAATTGTGAAGGTCCTGTGTTCATGTGGAGTAACTGCTGAGCTAATCATCATCAACAAAAGAATTTGGTCTTCTGACGGTAAGTCAAACAATAATTCTTCCGAGATTTTGAAGTTTATGCATTCAAATGCCATGTGTGTTTAAAATTTCACAACAAATATTTTTCATATTAATTGCACAACTAAATGCGTAAATAATAAGCATCAAAGGAAAAAAAATCTTGTGTCGACAATAATTCTGTTAATTAGTAGTCTTCGTGAATTTTAGTTTTGTATTCCCATATATATGTTTATATGAAATTAAGCAATGTGCATTTGTCAAGTTAATTGGACAACCAAATACGCCAAACAAAGCCTACTTACTCCTGGGTTCATGTTGCTACGAAATTATAACTTTCTTCTTCTTCGCACCATTTAAATCAAGTGGTATGCGAGTCTGATTAATTGCACATTCTTTTTATATTTCTACAGGATCATATTCAGATTCAGAGCACTCAAATTATTCACATTCAGATTCAGAGCAGTCAAACTAATCACATTCAGATTCAGAGCAAGAGCAATTGGATAAAACACTTGGAACGTTGCCATGAGTTTACTATCTTGCTTCACTAGAGGACCTTTAGCGAAATTTCTAGTTGTCAAGTCAAGGCCTTTTTTAGTTCAAAATACACAAAACTAGAGATATGGATGCAACTGTGATTTGGTTCATGTGTTGAACATGAGACCATGTTATTTGCTTTATACTTTTCGACTTTTTGTTCATGTCACACGCATGTTTTGTGCTTCTGCATTACGTTTACATATAATGTCTTTTCTTTATGTGTCAGGCTAAAGCCATTTTTAGTTTGTGCAAGACTCAAAAAATACCTAAAACCAAAGCCCTCCCGCCGGCAAGAACTGGATTCCACCGTACCTCCATAGCCCTAAGGCCACAAGAGACGAAGCAGGGCGGCGGCTGTGTGGCGGAGGCACTAGAAACACTAGTGATGGGTGCCCTTGACCTTTGTTAGCGAACTTGTAGTCCAAGCACGGCCTTTCACTACAGATGGTTCTTAGCACTGCGTTTGTCAAATTAAGTAAATGTGAGGAGGCAAGGGAACGATCATTGCGGAGATGACAAACATTTTTTCCTTCAAATAAATGACAAAAAGGTTGTTCCCATACGTAAATATAAATAACTAGATAAATAGACGGGTCAACATGTGAAGCAAGAAAAAGCCATATACTTCCTAAAGGTGGTGGACACCCGCAGAAAAAAAAGATAATTCTGAAATTGACATATATGCAGAGAATTCGAGGAACCAATTTGCGCTACCAGATTGTTCTCTTCTCCGGATGTTGTTAGCACGATATTAGTTCTTAGCCTTGGAATGGTTCCATCTCCCTTTTCAACTTCAAAATGTAATCTCTCCTATTCAACTCGATATAGATATGGTTCTTACGAATCTCAGTGTGCTCCTTAACTTTGGCCACTCGAAATTTGCATCACATCAGGTCGTGACTTGCAGATGATATCAGTAATGATACTAGTTACCTTTGTTTATAGATGAGCCTCCTTGAAAGCAAAGGGTATTGAACTAGCCAAAGTGTTGGTTGATGTAGGCTGTAGTGAACCAAGACATGACGAGGAAGGGGTCATTCTTAGCTTTGTTTGGTTACTACTGTGTTGTACACAAAATAACTTCTGCAAGTCATTTTTTTAGCACAGTATAGATGCAAACGCTCATACACATGTACACACTCGTCCCTATGAATATATGCATGCACAACCTAATCCTATAAGCACATCCGAGAGACTGAGCCGGCACATTGTATTGAGTTTGATGAAGTTGCCACAAATGCCTTCCTAGCTGATGAGAATATCTTCTCTCACTGAACACACATCGCCGGAAGGCCTGAAGAAATCTAGAAAAATGTGACCTCCAATGCCAAGTCTAGGACATGAACCCTGGCAGGTTGGTTCTACCATAAGGAATCTAACCACTCGAGCTATGCTCATTTCACAAAAGTACATACGATGACACTAGCACACCTCTTCAAGCCATTTTTTGTGTGCAATTAGCACTCCCCCTATCTCCCTCCCCGCTCTCTAATCTTTTTCTGAGTGGTCTCTCTCTCTTTGGAGGAGTAACCGACGATTGCAGAAAGAATATAGGACACACTCACTCTCTCATAGTTGATTGGGACCCAAAATAGCCTACCCTAGCGCACACCCAGCCAGAGGCACATACATTGAGACCCAAAAATCTCAAAGAGAAAAAGACACAAAGGATCCCAAAAAATTAGTGGCTGCTAAACTCCGGCCAGCCACTCGTCCGCCAATCGAAATCAAATAAACGCCTTCGGCCACATCAACGTCCTCTCCTCTCCTCGACCTGACCCCAGGTCTCCCCTCCCTCGCCAACTCACCTTGCTCATGCCTCTTTGGCTAACTCAGTCTAAGTTAGTCCATGGCATGTGGTGGATGTTGCCGAGATGCGTGTGTCTAGGAAGAGCAGGAGAAGTTGCTGCCATTGTTGGACGTTTTAAGCTCTCCAACTCAAAGATATATCGTTCAACAAACATGTGCATTGATAGAGGGTCTAAAAATTCCCTCATGAATCGCTTTCCGTCTCGCCGTCCATATTGCCCATAAGGTAACCACAAGCTTGACCAAAGTGTCATGTGATAATGATTCGAACATAGTAAAAAGCCATTGTTTGGCACTTGGCTCTCTTGTTGCTATCATTTGTTATTCTAGCTCATCCTCTATAACACCAAGCTCCCTATTTTAAAGCACTCACAATCAATTGAGGTATCGAAGTGAAATTGGGTCATCCGATTTTCACCGGGTCAACAATTTCTCAAAGCTCTCTCATTCAATTTTTAAGGCCTCACAACTAATTGAGGTCTTCAGTTCAAAATTGAGTCACTCAATTTTGACAGGGTCAACAATTTCTCAAGGAGCTCTCTCATTCAATTATTTTAGTTCACTTTAGTTCCCTAGTTTCGAAGCTCTTCAATTCGATTGAGGCCAATCATTTTTCAAATTATGGATTTGGTTAAAGATTTTGATCGGGCTAATCATTTTTCAAATTAACATGTCTATCCCGTGCACCCTCCTACCACCTAGAAAAAAAGGAACACCAACATGTGATAATGTAGCACCTATATAGTACATGCACCTACCGACATAGAAATTTCCCCACATAAATATGGGTTTCTTAGCGGATAACACAAAATCACATCAAGAAAGGTCCACCAAATCATCGGATTATAAAAAAACACTACATCATCTCCCCGCCCCGCCAAACTAAATATTCCATCAATTCCAAAATATAAGGGTATTAGTTTTTGGAAAGTCAAATTCCTTGAACTTTGACCAAGTTCAGAGCCAAAAATGCCAACATCCACAATATTAAACAAAAAAATATGACAATTTATTTCATGATGGATCTAATTATACCAATTTGGTATATTATGGATTTGGATATATTTCTCTACAAATTTGATCAAACTTAAAAATATCTGACTTGGAAAAATTTAATACACCTTGTATTTGAAAGAGAGTGAGTAATGTTTCTAAGAAACCCAACAACACCAACGGCGCAGCAAAGTGTGCCCAACCCTTCTAGTCATCTACCAAAGCCCAAACACATCTGGACATTGAACACATTACCAATGAACGCCGCCATGAATTCACAATACCACATAATAACTCACAATTATCAGTGGTAGTAGACATCTTTCCATGGTGGCGAATGTCTTTCTATGGTTTCAGCTGCTAACTGGTCGACCGGATCCGACCTATCACCTTCGAGGCATCCAATCTTTTCATTTTTTATAGTCCAAACACGTCCTCTTTATTAATCAACGGGAATGTCCACCAAAATAATGGGAATGTTCACCAAAATACAACTGATAGCAGGAGTCAGTCGGAGCCAAAGATGTCTACCTAGAGTGAGGCTTAGAGCAATTCCATCTTGTTCTTTCTTTTAGAACACAGGGCATTGCCATCTCCGCCATGTCATCTGTGGGCCATATCATGGGCTAGCAAAAGAATTAATTGGTGAGGAATAGCCATACGGCCCACACGAGATGTTAAAATCCCTAGCGATACGGAGCTTGTCGCCTCGTCCTCGCGCAATCGTCTTGCGGCCGGATTGGGGTCGCCGTCGTGAGCTCGCGAATCCACCACCCCCCGCGTCCGGCCGGTCATCAGTTCGGCGGGATGCCTCGGAATCGGACATTCGGAGGGACGGTTGCGCCCGGTTGCCGTGGAGCAGACCGCCTAGGCGCCCTCCCGGACGCGATCCTGCAACACGTGCTGTCGTTCCTGCCGTCCCGCGACGCCGTGCGCACCTGCCTACTGGCCCGCCGCTGGCGCTACCAGTGGAAGTCTGCGCCGGCCCTGCGGATCACCGGCGTCGACTCCTTCAGGGGCGCCGGCCACCTCAACGACTTCGTCAACTATCTCATCATCCTCCGCGACAGGACGCCTCTCCAAGCGTGCGAGATCGAGACCTACCAGCACTACCAGGACGACGGCGAGGGCTCCCAACACGGTGATCCCGAGGAGCGGTCTCGGTACACCGATCTGTGGATCCGGTACGCCTTGTCGTGCAACGCTCAGCTGCTTCGGCTCAGTGACCATGACACCGATAAACTCGATCCTGAACAGGAGCATGTGGAGAATGTTGCGCTTGAGACTCCCATCTCCTCCCCGCATCTGATGACGTTGGATCTTGATGGTGTGATCTTCTCGAGCAAATACTCTTTAGATTTCTCCAGCTGCCCGAACCTCGAGACAGTAAAGATGCACCGCTGCTCCTTCTCAATCGTACGTTTATGCTGTGACGGTCCCATCAAGATATCTTTACAATCTGTGAGATATCTGAGCATCACGGACTATGATTTTTGTCGTTATGACAAGAAGGCAGCTATCATTACTGTCCCAAACCTCGTCTACTTAGAGCTGGCTAGTGGCCGTGGCAAGGTTCCTACGTTCGAGTGTACCCCGTCGTTGCTAGGAGCATCTATCAAGCTTGACGCCAAGGCTGGTTCCTTGCTCCTTCGACGCTTGTCAGATACTACTAATCTAGAGCTCATGGCCAAGCATCATGCGGTATGTTTCTCTTGTAGAGATAGGATTTTCAGCACCCGGGTGCCCTTACACACTCTATGAACAGTAAATTCAAAAAAAAAAATCTGAAACTTTGGGACATCGAACATCATTGAACTTTTGATGATCTTGCAAAGTTTTAGCTAAAAATAACATTCGAAGAGAACTCAAATAAAAAATCATTGTTTAAAGTTTATGAACATTTTTTAGCAGTGATTTTGTTTTTTTGGTGAGGGCTCCATGAAGGTTATTTGTTGCTGAAACTTTGCAGGAACATCAAACCTTTGACCATCTTTGATCCCTGAAAGTTTCAGATTTTTTTGTTTTTATCAATTTTATATGAATTTAATGTTCATGAGGGTGTAGGGGCATCCGGGAGCTGTTAGACCATTTCTCTTGTATTGTATCAATTGAATTCTTGATCCCGCTGGAAGCTATATTCTTGTATTGTATCAATTGAATTCTAGTCTCACTTGACATCTGTGCCCACTGATCACACCTTGTCCAGTCTGCTGCCTTCAGGAAAGATTTAAAACGTTGCACTACGTTTAGCAAGCTCAAAACCTTGTCACTCAATGATTGGTGTGTGGAGCCTGACTTCGGACCACTACTTTACTTTCTCAAGCGGTCACCAAGTCTCGAGAAGCTCTGCGTCCGTCTATCTAAGGTATATATGGTTTCTAAGTTTTATACCTACATTTTTCTCTTGTCGAAGTTCCAGTTGAATTGTTGATTGATTTTGGTAAACTATACAGACATACAAATATGCCGGAGAAACAGACGAAAGCTATGATTTGACAGAACCATTTTTGGCATCAAAACATATCAGGGTTGTTAAGATCAATTGTTGGGCAAAAGATGAGCGAGCTCACAAAATTTCAAAGGTCCTTTGTTCGTATGGAGTATCTGCTAAGAAAATCAGCATCAAGGAAAGAATACGCTCTTCCCATGGTAAGTTAAAATTCCAATCTTGCTAGATTTTGAAGTTTTTCCTTCCAATCCCATGGATGTGTGAAATTTCACAACGGTATTTTTCAAATTAATTGGATAACTAACTGTGTAAAAAACATATAAGCATGAAAGTGAAAATATTGTTGTTCTGACAGCAAGTGAAATTATTAGTCCCGGTGAATTTTTATTATTGCAGCCCCATTTATGTTAATGAAATTTGGCAATGTGAATTTGTCAAGTGAACGGAACAACCAAATACGTAAAACATAAGCCAGAACTTTCTATCAGCTTCATGTTGCTAACAAATAATAATGTTCATCTTGCTTCGTAACATTTAAATCAAGCAGTATGCCAATCCGACTAATTGCACATTCTTTTTATTCTTGTACAGGATCATATTCAGATTCGGAGTAGTCAATGTATTCACATTCAGATTCAGAGCAGGAACAATCATATTAACATTTGGAATGTCGCCATGAGTTTACTTTCTTGCTTCGCCAGAGGACCTTGAGCGAAATTTATAGTTGTCTAGTCGAGGCCTTTTTAGTTCAATCCACAAAACTATATGAATGCAATTGGGATTTGGTTCACATGTTTAACTTGAGGCCGTCTTATTTACTTTGTACTTTTGGACTTTGGATTCATGCCATATGCCCGTTTAATTTTCAGGAAAATGGTCTACTCTTCTGCATTACATATCATGTCTTTTCTTTATCTGTGAAGCTGAAACCATTTTTAGTTTGTGCGAGAATCAAGTCAACTACTCCATTCAGGTCTTTGTGAAACTGAACTGCAGTAACTTGTTTCCCATACTAGCAGCACATTCATGATATTTTTCTGACACGGACACAGGGAAGAAGTGAAGAAGTAAAATGACGGAGCCGGATGACACTACCACATGCTAAAATAGCAATGGGAAAAAGGTTAAGGGCATAATAGTCTCGCCAGAATTCTGTTTGGAGATTCACGCCCCTCCTGTGATTTCCTGGTAGAATGATTCATGCATGTTGAGCTATCCGAGATACATCATGCTTGTTGATTACGTGTGTGGTGAGAAGAAGCACTGCGGGCAATCGAGTGCGGCCAATCGTGGGCATGCATGCTATACCTTTTTTTGCGAAATGGTGGGCATACTTGCCGCCATTGCGGCATCTTCATGACCCATCATACCGCAAAACCTGGCACCAATCCGGAAGTCTCTCTTATTTGACCGAAAAGATATCACGCTTTCCTCCACGAACCCATAGCTTTTCTTCAGGGGTTCCGCGCACATATAGCTTGACCCGCAGATGGGAACGTTTGGTTTCTGGGTGTATATATACACCCTATATGGAAAAATAAATTAGCAATTCAACAAAGAGTCAAAAAATCTGAAATATTTTTAAAATAAACTTGACCTTCTATTATACTTGTGAGAAAATTTTCACAAAAATAAAATCACCCTTTGCCTTCTTTCCAAAAAAGACAATTTTTCGGTCAAAATAGCGTGAATAGCTATAATAGCAAATAATTTTTGTCTTTTTTGTCCTGAAGTCAATGTTGGGGGTTTTTTCGTGAAAATTTATATACTAGTGCAAAACAAAGTCAAGTTTAATCCAAATATACTTTTGAACTATTTTGACTTTTTATTTAATTATTAAAAAAAATCTCATATAGGATGTATATACAACCAGGAACCAAAGGGTATTTCCCCTTGACCCGCACCCTATAGAAGTTTCCCTCGAAATAAAACGATTTGGTGACAAGAGGAGATAAAACCCTAACTAGAGGGAAAAAGTAGGCGACCCGGTATCGTGTTGGGTGATTGATTGGATTCGACCTATCATCACCTGCCGGCCATTGCCTTCTTTCTTTTTTATGGGAATGTGGGCCATTGCCAACTCCGCCAAGTCTGTCTCAAGATCATGGGCTCACAAAAGAATCAGTTTGTTAGAGCATCTCCAGCAGCTGGGGGGCTCGAAAAATCGCCGCTTGGGGGCGGCCTGGCGCTAAAATCGGCTTGGGGGCGATCGGGTTCCCAACCGCCGCCCCCAGACTCCCTTTTTTTTAATATTTTTGAAAAGAAATTCGGCTAAAATTCCGCAAACGGACATAAACACCGGCATTCTACATTTTTTACATAGAAAACATAAAATTTATTAAAAAAATAAAGAGCCGCGACTACTGGCCGAAGAACTCACCGAACGCGGCGAAGTCGCCGTTGCAGCCGTCGTCCTTCTCGTCCTTCTCCTTCTTCACGCTACTGGACCCCTGCCCGGGGTCGCCATGGCGGACAGGGTTAGCCGGTGGCGGCGCGTCGTCGCCGCTGTCTTCAAGCATGATGATGCCCCCTTCGTCGCGCCAACGGCGGTGCGCGGCGATCTCTGCCAGGGCACAGCGCTGGCGCTCCATCTCCAGTCGCGCCCAATCTTCCCGCGCCTACTTCATGGCTGCGTCGTCGTCGAGCCTCGGCTCCGTCTTCACGTCGGCGAGCCACGGCTCCATCTTCACGCCGGCGAGCCCCGGCTCCGTCTTCGGTTTGACGAGGCGGGGAGGAGCCGAGGAGGAGGCACACCCGCCCTCGTTGATGATGATGCCGGCGCTGCGGGTGCGCCGGCCGAGCGGCGTTTCCACGGGCTCGGCCTTGACACTGAAGAGTATCGGCGACCCGGAGGAGTGGGAGGAGGATCAGGAGGAGGAGGAAGAGGAGCCGGTCCTCCTCGGGATCCATTGGCCGCCACTCCGGCGGGGAACCGGGGCGGCCGGATACGTCAGCGGCAGGTCATTGCCGTCCTCGAGATGCTCGAGGATGGCATGGAGAGTGCGGACGGGGCGCCCCACCACATGCGGCGGCCGTAGCTGTTTTTGCGTCCCCGCACCACCGGCGCATTGTTGATGGAGGCCAGCCGCTCCGTCTGCCGGTGTTCGAAGTACGCCATCCACGCCTCGTGGTTGCCGGCGTCGTACTCCGGGAGGGCCCGCTGGTCCTCCGACAAAGACGCCCGTGCACGCTGGATTTCGGCGCGGAAGTGGCCGGGGTGTGTGACGTCGGGCAGCGGGGGGCGGGGACGCCCCCGACGCTGAGTCTCCACCGGTCCGGCGCACGCATGTCGGGAAGCGTCGGGTATTTGGCTTTGTGCGGGAGATGGGCTCCCCACTCGTGCAGAGAGCGGCGGCCGAAGCCATTGGCCGCCGCCCCATCGCCGGGGAACCTTTCGCCCATCGCCTGCGGCGGCTATGAATGGGGAGGGAGAGGAAAGAGAGCTCATCGGCAACGGCTGTGCTGGGGAGAGAGAGGGGGCTGCGGGCGGGTGTGTCCACCGGCAAGGGGGTGCTACTTTATATAGCAGCGGGGGTGGCATCGTGTGTACGCGTGGCGGGAAGGGGCGGGTGTTGGGGAACGTAGTAATTTCAAAAAAAATCCTACGCACACGCAAGATCATGGTGATGATATAGCAACGAGGGGAGAGTGTTGTCTACGTACCCTCGTAGACCGAAGCGGAAGCGTTGACGCAACGTAGAGGAAGTAGTCGTACGTCCTCCCGGTCCGACCGATCCAAGCACCGTTACTCTGGCACCTCCGAGTTCTTGACACGCGTACAGCTCGATGACGCACCCTCGTTCTCCAATCCAGTAGAGGCGCTGAGGGGGAGTTCCGTTAGCACGATGGCGTGGTGACGATCTTGATGTTCTCTTGTCGCAGGGCTTCGCCTAAGCACCGCTACAATATGACCGAGGTGTAATATCGTGGAGGGGGGGCACCACACACGGCTAAGGCATCAATGATCAACTTGTGTGTTCTAGGGTGCCCCCCTACCCCCGTATATAAAGGAGGGAGGGAGGAGGTGGCCGGCCCAAGGGGGGCGCGCCATAGGGAGGAGGAAACCTACTCCAAGTAGGTTTCCCCTCTTTTTCCTAATCCATGTTGGAGGGGGAAGGAAGGAGTACTAGTAGTAGGAAGGAAGAGGGGAAGGAGAAGGGGGGGGCCGCCCCCTCCCCAATTCGGATTGGGCTTGGGGGGGCGTGCCCCTCCTTGCTCCTTCTCCTTCCTCCCACTTGGGCCCAATAAGGCCCATATACTTACCGGGGTTCCGTAACCTCCCGAGCTCCCAGATATTCCCAAACTCTCCGGAACCTTTCCGTGTCCAAATATATCCGTCCAATATATCAATCTTTATGTCTCGACCATTTCGAGACTCCTCGTCATGTCCGTGATCACATCCGGACTCAACAACCTTCGTACATCAAAATACATAAACTCATAATATAACTCGCATCGAAACCTTAAGCGTGCAGGACCCTACGGTTCGAGAACAATGTAGACATGACCGAGACTCGTCTCGGTCAATAACCAATAGCGGACCTGGATGTCCATATTGGTTCCTACATATTCTACGAAGATCTTTATCGGTTAAACCGCATAACAACATACTTTGTTCCTTTGTCATCGGTATGTTACTTGCCCGAGATTTGATCGTCGGTATCCAATACCTAGTTCAATCTCGTTACGCAAGTCTGTTTACTCGCTCGTAATACGTCATCTCATAACTAACTCATTAGTTACATGCTTGCAAGGCTTAGGTGATGAGTATTACCGAGAGGGCCCAGAGATACCTCTTCGACAATCGGAGTGACAAATCCTAATCTCGAATTATGCCAACTCAACATGTACCTTCGAAACACCTGTAGAGCACCTTTATAATCACCCGATTACGCTGTGACGTTTGGTAGCACACAAAGTGTTCTTCCGTAAACGGAGTTGCACAATCTCATAGTTGCAGGAACTTTGTATAAGTCATGAAGAAAGCAATAGCAGATACTAAACGATCAAGTGCTAGGCTAATGAATGGGTCATGTCAATCACATCATTCTTCTAATGATGTGATCCCACTAATCAAATGACAACACATGTCTATGGTCAGGAAACATAACCATCTTTGATTAATGAGCTAGTCAAGTAGAGGCATACTAGTGACTATAGTTTTGTCTATGTATTCACACATGTATTATGTTTCCGGTCAATACAATTCTAGCATGAATAATAAACATTTATCATGATATGAGGAAATAAATAATAACTTTATTATTGCCTCTAGGGCATATTTCCTTCAGTCTCCCACTTGCACTAGAGTCAATAATCTAGTTCACATCGCGTGTGATTTAACACCAATATTCATATCTCAGATATGATTAACACCCATAGTTTACATCATCATGTGACCAACATCCAAAGGGTTTACTAGAGTCAATAATCTAGTTCACATCGCTATGTGATTAACACCCAAAGAGTACTAAGGTGTGATCATGTTTTGCTCGTGAGAGAAGCTTAGTCAACGAGTCTGTCACATTCAGAGCCGTATGTATTTTGCAAATGCTCTATGTCTACAATGCTCTGCACGGAGCTACTTTAGCTAATTGCTCCCACTTTCAATATGTATCCAGATTGTGACTTAGAGTCATCTGGATCGGTGTGAAAACTTGCACCGAGGTAACTTTTACGACGGGCTCTTTTATCACCTCCATAATCGAGAAATATTTCCTTAGTCCTCACTAAGGATATTCTTGACCAATGTCCAGTGATCTACTCCTAGATCACTATTGTACTCCCTTGTCAAATACAGAGCAAAGTATACAATAGGTCTGGTACATAGCATAGCATACTTTATAGAACCTATGACTGAGGCATAGGGAATGACTTTTCATTCTCTTTCTATTTTCTGATGTGGTCGGGATTTGAGTCTTACTCAATTTCATACCTTTGCAACACAGGCAAGAACTCTTTCTTTGACTGTTCCATTTTGAACTATTTCAAAATCTTGCCAAGGTATGTACTCATTGAAAATCTTATCAAGCATCTTGATCTATCTCAATAGATCTTGATGCTCAATATGTAAGTAGCTTTTACTGAGGTCTTTTAAAGAACTCCTTTAAAACACTCCTTTATGCTTTGCAGAAAAATTCTACATTATTTCTGATCAACAATATGTCATATACTAATCAGAAAGGCTATAGTGCTCCCACTCACTTTACTGTAAATACAGGCTTCATCGTAAGTCCATATAAAACTATATGCTTTGATCAACTTATCAAAGCGTATATTCCAACTCTGAGATGCTTGCACCAGTCCATAGATGGATCGCTGGAGCTTGCACATTTTGTTAGCACTTTTAGGATTGACAAAACCTTCTGGTTGCATCATATACAACTCTTCTTTAAGAAAACCATTAAGGAATGCAGTTTTGACATCCATTTGCCAGATTTCATAAAATGTGGCAATTGCTAACATGATTCGGACAGACTTAAGCATCGATACGAGTGAGAAAATCTCATCGTATTCAACCCCTTGAACTTGTTGAAAACCTTTTGCAACAAGTCGAGCTTTAGTGGATAGTAACACTACTATCAGTGTCTGTCTTCCTCTTGAAGATCCATTTATTTAACATGGCTTGCTGATCATTGAGCAAGTCAATCAAAGTCCATACTTTGTTCTCATACGTGGATCATATCTCAGATTTTATGGCCTCAAGCCATTTCGCGGAATCTGGGCTCATCATCGCTTCCTCATAGTTCGTAGGTTCATCATGGTCTAGTAACATGACTTCCAGAACAGCATTACCGTACTACTCTGGTGCGACTGTACTTTGGAAGACCTACGAGGTTTTGTAGTAACTTGATCTGAACTTTCATGATCATCATCATTAGCTTCCTCACTAATTGGTGTAGGAATCACTGCAACTGATTTCCGTGATTAACTACTTTACAATTCGGGAGAAGGTACAAATTACCTTATCAAGCTCTACTTTCCTCCCACTCACTTCTTTCGAGAGAAACTCCTTCTCTAGAAAGGATCCATTTTTAGCAACGAATATCTTGCCTTCGGATCTGTGATAGAAGGTGTACCCAATAATTTCCTTTGGGTATTCTATGAAGACGCACTTCTCCAATTTGGGTTCGAGCTTATCAGGATGAAACTTTTTCACATAAGCACCGCAGCTCCAAACTTTTAAAAAACGACAACTTTGGTTTCTTGCTAAACCACAGTTCATATAGTGTCGTCTCAACGGATTTAGATGGTGCCCTATTTAACGTGAATGCAGCTGTCTCTAATGCATGATCCCAAAATGATATTGGTAAATCGGTAAGAAACATCATGGATTGTACTATATCCAATAAAGTACGGTTATGACGTTCGGACACACCATTATGATGTGGTGTTCCAGGTGGCGTGAGCTGTGAAACTATTCCACATTGTTTTAATTGAAGATCAAACTCGCAACTCAGATATTCATCTCCACGATCAGATCGCAGAAACATTATTTTCTTGTTACGATGATTTTCCACTTCACTCTGAAATTTTTTGAACCTTTCAACTATTTCAGACTTATGTTTCATCAAGTAGATATACCCATATCTGCTCAAATCATCTTGGGAAGGTCAGAAAATAACGATACTTGCCATGAGCCTTCATACTCATTGGTCTGCATACATCAGTATGTATTATTTCCAATAAGTCAGTAGCTTGTTCCATTGTTCCGAAGAACGGAGTGTTAGTCATCTTGCCCAAAAGGCACGGTTCGCAAGCATCAAATGATTCATAACTAAGTGATTCCGAAAATCCATCTTTATGGAGTTTCTTCATGCGCCTTACACCGATATGACCCAAACGGCAGTGCCACAAATAAGTTGCACTATCATTATTAACTTTGTATCTTTTGGCCTCAATATTATGAATATGTGTATCACTACGATCGAGATCCAACAAACTATTTTTATTGGGTGTATAACCATCGAAGGTCTTATTCACGTAAATGAATAACAATTATTCTTTAACTTTAAATGAATAACCAGATTGCAATAAACATGATCAAATCATATTCATGCTCAACGCAAACGCCAAATAACATTTATTTAGGTTTAACACTAATCCCGAAAGTATAGGGAGTGTGCGATGATGATCATATCAATCTTGAAACTACTTTCAACATTCATCGTCACTTCACCCTTCAACTAGTCTCTGTTTATTCTGTAATTCCTGTTTCGAGTTACTAATCTTAGCAACCGAACAAGTATCAAATACTCAGGGGCTACTATAAACACTAGTAAAGTACACATAAATAACATGTATATCAAATATACTTATGTTCACTTTGCCATCCTTCTTATCCGCCAATCACTTGGGGTAGTACCTCTTCCAGTGACCAATCTCTTTGTAGTAGAAGCACTTAGTCTCAGGCTTAGGACCAGACTTGGGTTTCTTCACTTGAGCAGCAACTTGCTTGCCATTCTTCTTGAAGTTCCCTTTCTTTTCCCTTTGCCCTTTTCTTGAAACTAGTGATCTTGTTAACCATCAACACTTGATGCTCTTTTCTTGATTTCTACCTTCACGATCTCAACATCGCGAAGAGCTCGTGAATAACTTTCGTCATCCCTTGCATATTATAGTTCATCACGAAATTCTAGTAACTTAGTGATGGTGACTAGAGAATTCATCAATCACTATCTTATCCGGAAGATTAACTCCCACTTGATTCAAGCGATTGAAGTACCGGACAATCTGAGCACATGCTCACTAGTTGAGCGATTCTCCTCCATCTTTTAGCTATAGAACTTGTTGGAGACTTCATATCTCTCAACTCGGTATTTGCTTGAAATATTAACTTCAATTCCTCGAACATCTCATATGGTCCATGACGCTCAAAACGCCTTTGAAGTCCCGATTCTAAGCCGTTAAGCATGGTGCACTAAACTATCATGTAGTCATCATATTGAGCTAGCCAAACGCTCATAACGCCTCGCATCTGCTCCTGCAATAGGTCCGCACCTAGCGTGCATTAAGGACATAATTCTTCAGGCAGCAATGAGGATAAACCTCGGATCGCGGATCAAATCCGCATCATTGCTACTAACATTTTTCAACACAATTTTCTAGGAACATATCAAAATAAACATATGAAAGCAACAACGCAAGCTATTGATCTTACAACATAATTTGCAAAATACTACCAGGACTAAGTTCATGATAAATTTAAGTTCAATTAACCATATTACTTAAGAACTCCCACTTAGACAGACATCTCTCTAGTCATCTAAGTGATCACGTGATCCAAATCAACTAAACCATAACCGATCATCACGTGAGATGGAGTAGTTTTCAATGGTGAACATCACTATGTTGATCATATCTACTATATGATTCACGCTCGACCTTTCGGTCTCCGTGCTCCGAGGCCATATCTGCATATGCTAGGCTCGTCAAGTTTAACTGAGTATTCTGCGGTGCAAAACTGGCTTGCACCCGCTGTAGATGGACGAGAGCTTATCACACCGATCATCACGTGGTGTCCGGGCACGACGAACTTTGGCAACGGTGCATACTCGTGGAGAACACATCTTGATAATTAGTGATGATCATCTTAAAATGCTACCGTCAATCAAAGCAAGATAAGATGCATAAAGGATAAACATCACATGCAATCAATATAAGTGATATGATATGGCCATCATCATCTTGTGCTTGTGATCTCCATCTCCGGCACCGCCGTGATCACCATCGCCACCGGCGCGACACCTTGATCTCCATCGTAGCATCGTTGTCGTTACGCCATCTATTGCTTCTACGACTATTGCTACCGCTTAGTGATAAAGTAAAGCAATTACAGTATGCGTTTGCATTTCATACAATAAAGCGACAACCATATGGCTCCTGCCATTGCCGATAACTTCGTTACAAAACATGATCATCTCATACAATAAAATATAGCATCACGTCTTGACCATATCACATCACAACATGCCCTGCAAAAACAAGTTAGACGTCCTCTACTTTGTTGTTGCAAATTTTACGTGGCTGCTACGGGCTTAGCAAGAACCGTTCTTACCTACGCATCAAAACCACAACGATAGTTTGTCAAATAGACTCCGTTTTAACCTTCACAAGGACCGGGCGTAGCCACACTCGGTTCAACTAAAGTTGGAGAAACTGACAACCGCCAGCCACCTGTGTGAAAAGCACGTCGGTAGAACCAGTCTCGCGTAAGCGTACGCGTAATGTCGGTCCGGGCCGCTTCATCCAACAATACCGCTGAACCAAAGTATGACATGCTGGTAGGCAGTATGACTTATATCGTCCACAACTCACTTGTGTTCTACTCGTGCATATAACATCAACGCATAAAACCTAGGCTCGGATGCCACTGTTGGGGAATGTAGTAATTTCAAAAAATTTCCTACGCACACGCAAGATCATGGTGATGATATAGCAACGAGGGGAGAGTGTTGTCTACGCACTCGTGAGACCGAAGCGAAGCGCTGACGCAACGTAGAGGAAGTAGTCGACGCCCTCCCGGTCCGACCGATCCAAGCACCGCATTCGCACCTCCGAGTTCTTGACACGCGTACAGCTCGATGACGCACCCTCGTTCCCCAATCCAGTAGAGGCGCCGAGGGGGAGTTCCGTCAGCCTAAGCACCGCTACAATATGACCGAGGTATAATATCGTGGAGGGGGGGCACCGCACACGGCTAAGGAACGATCAATGATCAACTTGTGTGTTCTAGGATGCCCCCTACCCCCGTATATAAAGGAGGGAGGGAGGAGGTGGCCGGCCCAAGGGGCGCGCCATAGGGAGGAGGAAACCTACTCCAAGTAGGTTTCCTCTTTCCTAATCCATGTTGGAGGGGAAGGAAGGAGTACTAGTAGTAGGAAGGAAGAGGGAAGGAGAAAGGAAGGGGGCCGCCCCTCCCCAATTTGATTGGGCTTGGGGCGCCCCTCCTTGCTCCTTCCTCCTTCCTCCCACTTGGGCCCAATAAGGCCCATATACTTACCGGGGTTCCGTAACCTCCGAGCTCCGTATATTCCCAAACTCTCCGGAACCTTTCCGGTGTCCAAATATATCTGTCCAATATATCAATCTTTATGTCTCGACCATTTCGAGACTCCTCGTCATGTCCGTGATCACATCCAGACTCAACAACCTTCGTACATCAAAATACATAAACTCATAATATAACCGCCATCAAACCTTAAGCGTGCGGACCCTACGGTTCGAGAACAATGTAGACATGACCGAGACACGTCTTCGGTCAATAACCAATAGCGGACCTGGATGTCCATATTGGTTCCTACATATTCTACGAAGATCTTTATCGGTCAAACCGCATAACAACATACTTTGTTCCTTTGTCATCGGTATGTTACTTGCCCGAGATTTGATCGTCGGTATCCAATACCTAGTTCAATCTCGCTATCGCAAGTCTCTTTACTCGTTGTAATACGTCATCTCATAACTAACTCATTAGTTACATGCTTGCAAGGCTTAGGTGATGAGTATTACCGAGAGGGCCCGAGATACCTCTTCGACAATCGGAGTGACAAATCCTAATCTCGAATTATGCCAACTCAACATATACCTTCGAAACACCTGTAGAGCACCTTTATAAACACCCGATTCGCTGTGACGCTTTGGTAGCACACAAAGTGTTCTTCCGTAAACGGAGTTGCACAATCTCATAGTTGTAGGAACTTTGTATAAGTCATGAAGAAAGCAATAGCAGATACTAAACGATCAAGTGCTAGGCTAATGAATGGGTCATGTCAATCACATCATTCTTCTAATGATGTGATCCCACTCATCAAATGACAACACATGTCTATGGTCGAAAACATAACCATCTTTGATTAATGAGCTAGTCAAGTAGAGGCATACTAGTGACTATAGTTTTGTCTATGTATTCACACATGTATTATGTTTCCGGTTAATACAATTCTAGCATGAATAATAAACATTTATCATGATATGAGGAAATAAATAATAACTTTATTATTGCCTCTAGGGCATATTTCCTTCAGCGGGCCGCATCACCGCGCTGCCCGTGAGGAATCAATGGAAGGCTGGCTGGCGGCAGCCTTGGCATTGATTCTTCGCGGGAAACCGAGGCGATGTGAGGACGGCGAGGCGCGGGGGTCGCTGAATCGGCGGGCCCGCCATTCTTTCGCGCCAAAAACAATTGCCCCGGCACCCCGGGGCGGCCCCCAACAAGCCGGGTTTGTTGGATTAATTATGCATCTATGAGATGCCATTAGCAAAATCTAATTGCATCTAGATCACCTCAGAACATGTACAAAGAAGGGTTTAGAGTTTCTTTACATGGCACGGGAGTGGACATGGTCGCCTGCTCGGCACAGGCGTGATGCAGGGGTGATGTAGTCGAAGCAGAGGCTCTCCTCGACATCCTGATTCCTTCAGGACGCCACCGGGACTGGCCTGGGACGGCAGCGGCGGCTGGAGTAGATCTTCCCGTCGCTGCAGCGCTCCCCCTGATCGGATGGGGTGAGAGAATATCGGGAGGAGAGTGAAACCGTACGAGAATTATGATCGCGCAGGCTGCCAACCCTCCTGCATTCTTTTTATCTAGCGCCATGCATGCAGGGACCTAAACCATCAGTTGGTTTGGGTGCCCCCGATCTGGGCGCCTTAGTTGGGATAAAAGCCTCACGTACGTTGGTGCGTGGGGCCTCTTTATTAACGTTATCTTTTCCCTTTTTTCTGTTAGACTAATAGATCTAACTGGCATGTTAAGCCGTCAGATCAAAACCAACATTCTCCCCCTTGATCGTTAGGCTTAACTTCATTTGCCCATTCTACATAGGAATGATGTACCAAAGTGAGGTGTTACAATAGCTCGAAACGCCATAGAACCTCAACACTTATAGCACACCCGCCTATTTCGAAATGGAAAACATTTTGCTAATTGGGGAGTGGTTTATTTTAATGCTCCTCTTATTCCAGAATCATCAGGCTTCCAGTAGTCCCATGCCGGCAACATGCTCACGAAAAATACTGGGTGGTAAGCCTTTTGTTAGCGGATCCACAAGCATATGCTTCGTTCTTATATGTTTAACATCAACTGTTTGATCCTGGATTCTATCTTTCACAACACGATACTTTATGTCAGCATTACTTGACCTGTTGTTACTCGTATAGAAAACTGTTGGTTCATTATCGCAGTACAATAAAATTGGTTTAGATATGCTGTCAACCACTTTAAGTCCGGGAATAAAATTCTTTAGCCATACAGCCTGCCCAGTGGCCTCATTACATGCTACAAATTCTGCTTGCATCGTAGATCCAGCAGTCAACGTTTGTTTGGTGCTTTTCCACGATATAGCTCCTCCCGCGAGTGTGAATATATAACCTGACGTGGATCTCATACTATCCACACACCCGGCAAAATCAGAGTCTGAATAACCAACAATTTCTAGGTTATCAGTTCTTTTATATGTAAGCATGAAATCCTTAGTTCCTTGCATATAACGCAAGACTTTCTTTGCGGCCTTCCAGTGGTCCGGTCCTGGATTTGATTGGTATCTACCAAGCACCCCGGTTACAAAACATAAGTCTGGGCGTGTACACACTTGAGCATACATGATGCTTCCAACAACTGAAGCATAAGGAACCGACTTCATCAGATCAGTTTCACATTGGTTCCTCGGACATTGAAATGTCCCAAACTTATCGCCCTTAACTATAGGAGCAGGTGAGGGTGAGCACTTATGCATATTGAATTTTTTCAGTACTCTCTCAAAGTATGCCTTTTGAGATAGTCCTAACGTTCCTCTGGACCTATCTCGATGAATCTCGATGCCGAGGACATACGAGGCTTCACCACGATCTTTCATATCAAAACTGGATGATAGAAAATTCTTGGTCTCATGCAGCATATCCTTATCGCTACATGCCAATAATATGTCATCAACGTATAGGACTAAAAATGTGAACCTACTGCCTTTAAACTTAATGTATATGCAGTTGTCCACAACATTTTCGGTGAAACCAAAAGTTTTGATAATTTTATCAAACTTGAGGTACCACTCTCTTGAAGCTTGCTTCAAGCCATAAATTGATTTCTTTAGACGACATGCTAAATGTTCCTTCCCTTCCACAACAAAGCCTTCTGGCTAGCCATGTAAACATCTTCTTTTAAGTCACCATTTAGAAATGCCGTTTTAACATCCATTTGGTGTAGTTCTAGGTCGTAATGAGCTACTAATGCTATTATGATTCTAAAAGAATCCTTGGTTGACGCAGGAGAGAAGGTTTGCTTATAATCAATGCCTTCTCTTTGTGTATACCCTTTTGCCACTAGCCTTGCCTTGATCCGTTTGACATTCCCTTTGGAATCATACTTGGTTTTGTAGACCCATTTGCAGCCTACTTTCTTAGCTCCATCGGGAACTTCTACTAAGTCCCAAACATCGTTTCAGCCCATTGACTTCAACTCGTCTTCCATGGCAACCAACCACTTGGACGAATTTTCGCTTTTAATGGCTTCCTTATAAGAGGTTGGATCCTCCACCTTTCCCAGATCATTCATATCCTCAAGCAAGTATGTGATATAATCATCTGATATGGCCTTCTTTCTCTCACGACGTGGCCTGCCCACAGGAGGAGGTGGTGGAGGAGCATCATTGTTCTGAGGGTCATCTTCATTACCCGACTGGTGATCCTCTTCACCTTCTGGATTTACATTAGTTTCAGGATCACCATCAGCCTCAGGACCTGAAGTACTAGATTGGGGATGAGACGTCACCATAGTTTGTAGTGGCAAAACAATCTCTTGGATGGTCGGGGATGGAACACACACCCATTTCTCCTCAAGATTGATCTCCCTTATTTCGGTGGCTTCGTTATCCTCAAAAAATACTGCTTGTCGAGTCTCCACATACTTGGTGGTGTGACTTGGACAATAGAAACGATATCCCTTTCCCCTATGAGGGTATCCTATGAAGAAACAACTAACTGTCTTTGGATCTAATTTCTTAAGTTGTGGATTGAAAATTCTAGCCTCAGCGGGACAACCCCATACACGTAAATAATTCAATCTCGGTTTCTTTCCCGCCCACATCTCGTAAGGTGTGTTCAGTGCTACTTTAGTGGGAGCGAGATTTAGCACATGTGCGGCTGTCTTTAATGCCTCCATCCATAGGCTGACTGGTAAACTTGCATGACTGAGCATGCTTCGCACCATGTCCATAAGTGTGTGGTTTCGGCGTTCAGCCACGCCATTTTGTTGAGGTTCACCAGGCATTGAATACTGGGCAACAATTCCATTCTCAGAGAGAAACTTGGCAAAAGGTCTTGGAATTTGCCCATAAGGAGCATGCCTACCATAATACTCTCCCCCGCGATCTGATCGTACAACTTTTATTTTAGCGTTTAGTTGGTGCTCAACTTCGGCTTTGAACACTTTGAATTTGTCCAAAGCTTCCGATCGATCACGTATAGGATAAATGTATCCGCATCGAGAGAAGTCATCTGTGAAGGTAATGAACGAATCAAAACCATCCATAGACTTAACATTAAGGGGTCCACATATGTCAGTGTGTATGAGTTCAAGGACACCCGTGGCTCTTACCGCTCCTTTCTTAATCGCTTTTATGATTTACCTTTTATACAGTCAATGCATTTGTCTGCATCAGAGAAGTCTAATGGAAGGAGTACGTCATTTTTAATAAGTCTTTCAATTCTCCCCCTCGAAATGTGCCCTAGGCGACGGTGCCACAATTTCGAAGAGGTACTCGTACCCTTCCATTTCTTCTCAATATGACATACATCACTCACATGCAGGATAGAATCTTTCAATGATAACATATATAATTGGCCTCGTCTGACGCCGGGGCCTACATTCTTATTACAATAATTCAAAACAAATTGTTTGTTCCCAAACTTGCTCTCAAACATGTTATCATCTAGGCAAGAGACAGAAATCAATGACATAAAGGACATTATTTAAATGAAGACGGAAGCCAGAGTGGAGTTCTAAGGTCATTGACCCTATGGCTTCAACATCAACTTCGACTCCATTTGCCACCTTAAGTCTTCTTGCCTCCTTTGCCATGGTTTGGATTATATTTGAGTCCTGCATAGAATTGGCAACGTGAGAAGTTGCACCTGAATCAATGCACCAAGAGGTACTAGAGTAATCAACATATAGCATTTCATCGACGAAAGTAATTTCATCAGTACCTTTCTTCATCAACCATTTGAGAAATTCTGGACAGTCTTTCTGATAATGACCCTCATGCTTGCAAAAGTTGCACTTGTTTTCTTTAGGCTTATCGTCCACCTTCTCCTTTGCTTTATATGAGTTTGATGAATGTTTTTCAAAGAACTTCTTTTGTGGCTGTTGCTTAGAAGAGCTTGCTCCATCATGTTTTCTCTTGGAGGAGCCAAGCAAAAAGGCTTGTTCCTTTCCTTGCCTCTTAATCCTCTCTTCTTCCTCAACAATTCTTGGAGATATCTCCGCGATTGTCCATTTCTCTTTAAGAGAGTTATAGTTAATCTTAAATTGATCAAACTCTTCAGGGAGGGAGTCCAAGATCATGATGACAAGGAGATTGTCATTGAGCTCACATTGTAATGCCTTCAATTTATTACAAGCATTCACCATCTTTAAAATGTGAGCCCTGACATCACCATCATTATTATACTTCCCAAGGAGCTTGTGAAAAAGTTCATGTGCATAAACCTTGTCAAAGCCTTTGAATTGTTCCTCCAGGGCTGCCATGAATTCCTTAGGAGTATCTTTCTTGGGTAGTGCCCCAATTATGTCAGGTGAGATGGATGATCTCATCACAAGCATAGCAATGTGATTTGACTTTCCCATATTTCCATCTTGGAATCATAAGTTTTCTTTAGTTCAGCATACCCCATGACACCAGCAGTTGGAGCCACGGGTTTATCCTCCCGTAAAGCATAATCAAACTGATGGACGGCTAGGCATAATTCCGTCGAGTTCTTCCAACGAGGGAAGTTACTGCCTGTCAACGGTTCGACAGTAAACGCAGCGGAAGCTGTAATGGACATGAAAGAGTTTTATGAGTAATTGACATGAATATGAAATTTTACGTTGGCAAAATAAAATAGACATGCCATGTATTTTATTTTAACTCCATGTCAAAACACCGTTGGGCAGAAAAAACATGGAATTAAAATATCATAAGTGATGACTCATAATAATAAAACAACGTTGGTCCGAATTAAAATCAGAGTCATTTCATTCTCAATTTAGACATCAACATAAGAAAAATATCTTCTTCTTTTTTATGACTAAAAATAAATAAATAAATAATTCATCATGTAAACACATAATAAATCCTGGAAAAATATCTCGTTGGTTCAATTTTATCCAGAATTATAATGTGTTCACTATATTTTTAGGCATTTTCTGTTTTAAATAGTGCGAACATAAAAAATGTTAACTTACAGTGCACTGGAAAACACAGAAAATCGCGATGGCCCAAAATACCCACGGTTACTCTACGGCCCAAAACCCAGCAGCTAAAAACCGTAAAGAGAAAAAAAATGCTGGGCTGAGGCAACCTGGGCTGAAGCCCGTGGCAAAAAAATGGCCCATTAACGCCCGCCGGCCCGGCAGGGAGCCGCGCGATGCTCTGAGTCGTCGGATCGAGCCGACGGCTCGGATCGCCCCAAATCCGACCAAAACCACTGGCTGGGTTAAACCCTATCCATTTCTTCCCCTCCTCCCGATTCCCACACTCACTGGCGTTTGACGACGGCCCGAGGCGTGACGGGGTTCGACGGCGGCCCGAGGCGCGCTGGCCATGGCGGCGCGGCGGCTGCGCTCGTCGGAGGAGCGTGCAGCGGGGTTAATCCCGCGCGCTCCCCCGTCGAATGTGGCCCCGGCGTCCGTGCTCATGGCGCATCAGGGGAGGAGGGACGCCGGCCTCCGCGACATGTGGGGCGACGGCGACGAGCTTGTCCAATCAAGCGGCGGCGGTGGCGGCTAGGAAACGTTCCGCGCGTCGCTCCGGTGGGAGGCGACGGCTTCGCGGCGTCTCCGCCCTCGCACCACTTGATGCAGTGCGGGCCCCGAAGGGAAAGGCGGCTACGCGGCGCATTAGGTGAGCCTATGCCTCATTCTTCTCCAATTCGTGTTCATCAGTGCTTATATTGGATTGAAAACAGCCCTAATTAAAGAATTAGGGTTCTACCAAAATTGGGGATTTTTCTAGGGTTCTTCAACATGGGGTTTTGCTACTGTATGTGTGCTATGTATCCCTCTGACTTCTAATTTGATAATCCAAACGAAAACAGATACTTAAAAGAGGATCAAGTTAAATTAACAGAAACTTAATCATGAGCATTAATTCTTCATAGGCTTAATTAAAACTGATTAAGCATAATGGCAGTGGAGATCCATGGTAAATTAGAATACAACATGAGGGCATTAAGACAATAGCATGCATATTTGGGCTAACCAGGGGTAAAACTTTCAATCTTGATCATGAACCCTAAACATGACATTGATCTTAACATGATAGTGATCTACTGATCAACAATAAAGGGATCTATTGCAATCAAGATTGGCGACTGATACCATTGTTGGATTAATTATGCATCTATGAGATGCCATTAGCAGAATCTAATTGCATCTAGATCACCTCAGAACATGTACAAAGAAGGATTTAGAGTTTCTTTACATGTCACGGGAGTGGACATGGTCGCCTGCTCGGTGCAGGCCTGATGCAGGGGTGATGTAGTCGAAGCAAAGGCTCTCCTCGACGTCCTGATTCCTTCAGGACGCCACCGAGATTGGCCTGGGATGGCAGCGGCGGCTGGAGTAGATCTTCCCGTCGCTGCAGCGCTTCCCCTGATCGGATGGGGTGAGAGAATATCGGGAGGGGAGTGAAACCATACGAGAATTATGATCGCGCAGGCTGCCAACCCCTCCCGTACCCCCTTTTATCTAGCGCTGGCGACAGGGGACCTAAACCATCAGTTGGTTTGGGTGCCCCCGATCAGGGCACCTTAGTTGGGATAAAAGCCTCACGTACGTTGGTGCGTGGGGCCTCTTTATTAACGTTATCTTTCCCCCTTTTTTCTATTAGACTAATAGATCTAACTGGCATGTTAAGCCATCAGATCAAAACCAACAGGGTTCGGCCTGGGTCCGCCGGCGTCAGTTTCGGGCCTAACCCGCGAAAAATGGACTCCTGAGGGCGCGACTGGGCCGTTTTTTAGGCGTCGGCGCTGAAAAAGTAGCCTGGGGGGCCTGCTGGGGGCTGATGCTCTTAGGAATAGCCCATACCGGCTGAGCTCTCCAACCGCGGCCCATTCGAGATGTTAAAACCCTAGCGATACGGTGCTCGTCTGCTCATCGTCGTGTAGTCGGCGGCGGCATTGGTCGCCGTCGGGAGCTCGCGGATCACCTCTTCCCAGCGGGATGCATCTGGGGCTAGGCGGGAGCGGGACCAGAGGGGTCTGTGGAGCAGACCGCCTAGGCGCGCTCCCGGACGAGGTCCTCCAGCACGTGCTCTCGTTCCTGCCGTCGCGCGAGGCCGTGCACACCATGGAAGTCCGTGCCGGCCCTGCGGATCACAGGCGTCGACTCCTTCAAGAGCGCCCGTGAACTCAACGACTTCGTCAACTACCTCATCGTCTTCCGTGACAGGACCCCTCTCAACGCGTGTGAGATCGAGGCCTGCGAGGAGTTCGAGGATGACGGCGAGATGTCCTATGACAAAGACGACGAGCGGTCCCGGTACACCGATCTGTGGATCCGGTACGCCTTGTCGTGCCATGCTCAGCTGCTTCGGCTCAGTGACCATGACCGCAGTAACCTCGATCTAGAACACGAGCATGTGGAGAATGTTGCGCTTGACACTCCTATCGCCTCTCGGCATCTGACGACTTTGGAGCTTGACGGCATGCTGCTCGACGAAGAGCTGGATTTCTCAACCTGCCCGAACCTGCAGACCTTAAAGATGAACCGCTGCTCCTTATTAGTCATATTATCGTCACCATCTGTGCGATATCTGAGTATCACACACTGCAATTTTGGTAGTCGCTATGAGAAGAAACGTGCTCTCATTTCTATCCCAAGCCTCGTCTACCTGGTGCTGGCCGGCCATAGCGCGTTGGTGCCTGCATTTCAGAGCTTGCCGGCATTGCTAACAGCATCCATCAAGCTTGACAACAGTTCAAATGACGGGACACAAATGATGGTTCCTTGCTTCTTGGACTCTTGTCAGATACCACTAATCTAGAGCTCATAGCCAAGCCTGAAATGGTAATTGTGTTTTTATTGTACAGTTTGAAACTTTTATTTATTCTCATACAACATGATATAATATGATGTGCTTGTCCAGTTTGCTGCTTTCAGGAAAGAACTAAAACGGTGCACCACATTTAGCAAGCTCAAAACCTTGTCACTAAATGATTGGTGTGTGGAGCCTGATTTCAGCCCACTGCTTTACTTTCTTCAGCAGTCACCAAGTCTCCAGAAGCTCCACCTCCAGCTATCGAAGGTATATATGTTTTGCAAGTTTTATATATTTTCTCCCGTTGAAGTCACAATTGAAATGTTGATTGATTGTGGTAAACTATCCAGAAATGTAAGCTACGATCCAATAGAACCATTTTTGGCATCGAAGAGTCTTAGGATTGTCAAGATCAAATGCCTGGCAAAAGATGAGCGTGTTCACAAAATTGTGAAGGTCCTGAGTTCATGTGGAGTTTGATGAGCAAATCAGCATCAACAAAAGAATTTGGTCTTCCGACGGTAAATCAAACAACAACTCTTCCTAGATTTTGAAGTTTGTGCATTCAAATCCCATGTATATTTAAAATTTTGCAACAAGTATTTTTCAAATTAATTGCACAACTAATTGTGTAAATAATAAGCACCAAGGAAAAAAAAAATCTTGTGCCAACAATAAGATAAATTATTAGTCTTGGTAAGTTTTAAATTTGCGGTCCCATGTATGTTTATATGAAATTTAGCAATGTGCATTTCTCAAGTTAATTGCACTAGTAGAAAAGGGGGCATCGGTCCAGGCCAGGTCAGCCCATTAGTCCCGGTTCAGTTCAGAACCAGGACCCATGGGGGCATTGGACCCGGTTCGTGAGCCCCGGGGGCCGGCCGGGCCACGTGGGTCATTGGTCCCGGTTCGTCTGGACCTTTTGGTCCCAGTTGGTGGGACGAACAGGGACCAATGGGCCTCGCTCTTGGCCCACCACCATTGGTCCCGGTTGGTGGCTTGAACCGGGATCAAAGGCTGCCCTTTAGTCCCGGTTCATGCCACCAACCAGGACTAACCAGGACTAAAGGGTTGGTCCTCGTTGCGGTCAGAGTTTAGTCCCACCTCGCCAACCGAAGGGCGCTCACACCGGTTTATAAGCCCCTCCCTCTCTGCCTTGTTGAGCTTCTCTCAAAGTGAAAATAGATGCCCTTATACAGGGAATTTGACCTAAATTCATACTGAATTTCTCTGAAGTTAGTAGAAATTTATTATGATTTAGGTTGAATTCTCTCTCTAAGCGCATCTATGCTCATTTTTTAGTAAAGTTAATCACAAACTTGTGATTCACACAAATTTCAAAGAATTCAAATTTTAACTATTCATGCCACCAACCGGTTCATGCCACCAATCGGGACCAATGATATGCCTATATATACCATGCCAAAATGAAAGAGAGGCGCAATGCTCATCTGCACGTTGCTTAGCTTCAGGCCAACGTGCAGGTGAGCACTCTGCTTCTTCCTTCATCGTCTCTACACTTAGGGCTTATAAACTGCTGCGAGTGCCTCTCGCTTGGCGAGGTGGACTAAAAAACAGCTGCAGAAATAATCAACTAAAAAACTCTTTTACCGGTTCATGCCACGAACCGGTACTAAAAGGTGCTCGTGGGGCACCAGCCATAAAACCTGTACCAAATAAAATGCCTTTGTAACAGCCTTAGAACTGGTACTGAAGGAATCAACTAAAAAGTTTTTATACACCTCTAGTATTATTGACACTAAAATTATATAGAATTTTGTTACAAACTTTAATAGCAGAAATAATTATCATAAAAGAAAATAAATAGGTAATTAGAATTCTGTTCAAAACATTAAAAGCAAAAAGAATTATCATAAAAGAAAATAAATAAGTAATTAGAATTTTGTTACAAACTTTAATAGCAAAAATAATTATCATAAAAGAAAATAAATAAGTAATTAGAATTCTGTTCAAAACATTAAAAGCAGAAAAATTATCATAAAAGAAAATTAATAAGTAATTAGAATTTTGTTACAAACTGTAGTAGCAAAAAGAATTATCACAAAAGAAAATAAATAAGTAATTAGAGTTCTGTTCAAAACATTAAAAGCAAAAATAATTATCATAAACGAAAATAAATAAGTAATTAGAATTTTGTTACAAACTTTAATAGCAAAAAGAATTATCACAAAAGAAAATAAATAAGTAACTACAATTCTGTTCGAAACTTTAATAGCAAAAAGAATTATCATAAAAGAAAATAAATAAGTAATTAGAATTTTGTTACAATCTATAATAGCAAAGGGAATTATCATAAAAGAAAATAAATAAGTAATTAGAATTCTATTCGAAACTTTAATAGCAAAAAAAATTATCATGAAATAAATAAAGCAAAAAAGAAAACAAAAAAACTGGGAAAAAATAAAAAAAATGCCACCTACTGGGCCACCACGGCCTGAATATGACTAGAAACCCTATTGGGCCAGGATTCAGGCCCGCAGACGGTCCAGCTGTTGGAAATATGCCCTAGAGGCAATAATAAAAGTATTATTATATTTCCTTGTTCATGATAATTGTCTTTTATTCATGCTATAACTGTATTATCCGGAAATCGTAATACAGTGTGAATACATAGACCACAATATGTCCCTAGTGAGCCTCTAGTTGACTAGCTCGTTGTGATCAACAGATAGTCATGGTTTCCTGGCTATGGACATTGGATGTCGTTGATAACGGGATCACATCATTAGGAGAATGATGTGATGGACAAGACCCAATCCTAAGCATAGCACAAAGATCGTGTAGTTCGTATGCTAAAGCTTTTCTAATGTCAAGTATCTTTTCCTTAGACCATGAGATTGTGCAACTCCAGGATACCATAGAAATGCTTTGGGTGTACCAAACATCACAACGTAATTGGGTGGCTATAAAGGTGCACTACAGGTATCTCCAAAAGTATCTGTTGGGTTGGCACGAATCGAGACTGGGATTTGTCACTCCGTGTAAACGGAGAGGTATCTCTGGGCCCACTCGTTAGGACATCATCATAATGTGCACAATGTGACCAAGGGGTTGATCAGGGGATGATGTGTTACGGAACGAGTAAAGAGACTTGTCGGTAATGAGATTGAACAAGGTATCGGTATACCGACGATCGAATCTCGGGCAAGTACAATACCGTTAGACAAAGGGAATTGTATACGGGATCGATTGAGTCCTTGACATCGCGGTTCATCCGATGAGATCAACGTGGAACATGTGGGAGCCAACATGGGTATCCAGATCCCGCTGTTGGTTATTGACCGGAGAACGTCTCGGTCATGTCTACATGTCTCCCGAACCCGTAGGGTCTACACACTTAAGGTTCAATGACGCTAGCGTTATAAAGGAAGTTTGTATGTGGTTACCGAATGTTGTTCGGAGTCCCGGATGATATCCCGGACGTCACAAGGAGTTCCGGAATGGTCCGGAGGTAAAGATTTATATATGGGAAGTCCTATTTTGGCCACCGGAAAATGTCCGGGATTATTCGGTATTGTACCGGAAGGTTCTAGAAGGTTCCGGAGTGGGGCCCACCTGCATGGGGGACCCACATGAACGTGGTAGGGGGCAAGGCCCCACACCCCTGGTCAAGGCGCACCAAGATCCCCTTAGAAAGAATAAGATCATATCCCAAGGATAAGATCAAGATCCCTAAAAGGGGGATAACAATCGGTGGGGAAGGAAATGATGGGATTTCTTTCCTCCCACCTTGGCCAACGCCCCAATGGACTTGGAGGGCAAGAAACCAGCCCCTCCACCCCTATATATAGTGGGGGGCGCATGGGAGCTGAAGACGAGTTCAGGCGCAGCCCTTCCCTCTCCCAAGTCCTCCTCCTCTCCGCGGTGCTTGGCGAAGCCTGCGCAGATAGCCACGCCTCCATCACCACCACGCCGTTGTGCTGCTGCTGGATGGAGTCTTCCTCAATCTCTCCTCTCTCCTTGCTGGATCAAGGCGTGGGAGGCGCCACCGGCTGTACGTGTGTTGAACGCGGAGGTGCCGTCCGTTCGGCACTAGGATCTCCGGTGATTTGGATCACGACGAGTATGACTCCTTCAACCCCGTTCTCTTGAATGCTTCCGCTTAGCGATCTACAAGGGTATGTAGATGCACTCTCCTTCCCCTCGTTGCTGGTTTCTCCATAGATAGATCTTGGTGACACGTAGGAAAATTTTGAATTTTTGCTACGTTCCCCAACAGTGGTATCAGAGCTAGGTCTATTGCGTATATTCTTTGCACGAGTAGAACACAAAGTAGTTGTAGGCGTTGATGTTGTTCAATATGCTTACCGTTACTAGTCCAATCTTGTTTCGACGGTATTGTGGGATGAAGCGGCCCGAACCGACCTTACACGGACTCTTACGTGAGACAGGTTCCGCCGATTGACATGCACTTCGTGCATAAGCTGGCTAGCGGGTGCCAGTCTCTCCCACTTTAGTCGGAACGGATTCGATGAAAATGGTCCTTATGAAGGGTAAATAGCAATTGGCATATCACGTTGTGGTTTTGCGTAGGTAAGAAATGTTCTTGCTAGAAACCCATAGCAGCCACGTAAAACATGCAAACAACAATTAGAGGACGTCTAACTTGTTTTTGCAGGGTATGCTATGTGATGTGATATGGCCAAGAAGAATGTGATGAATGATATGTGATGTATGAGATTGATCATGTTCTTGTAATAGGAATCACGACTTGCATGTCGATGAGTATGACAACCGGCAGGAGCCATAGGAGTTGTCTTGATTTATTGTATGACCTGCGTGTCATTGAACAACGCCATGTAATTACTTTACTTTATTGCTAACCGGTAGCCATAGTAGTAGAAGTAATAGTTGGCGAGACAACTTCATGAAGACACGATGATGGAGATCATGATGATGGAGATCATGGTGTCATGTCGGTGACGATGATGATCATGGAGCCCCGAAGATGGAGATCAAAAGGAGCAAAATGATATTGGCCATATCATGTCACTATTTGATTGCATGTGATGTTTATCATGTTTATGCATCTTGTTTACTTAGGACGACGGTAGTAAATAAGATGATCCCTTACAAAAATTTCAAGAAGTGTTCTCCCCTAACTGTGCACCGCTGCTACAGTTAAGTAAACTTCTAAGCACCACGTGATGATCGGGTGTGATGGATTCTTACGTTCACATACAACGGGTGTAAGACAGTTTTACACAGCGAAAACACTTAGGGTTAACTTGACGAGCCTAGCATGTACAGACATGGCCTCGGAACAAGGAGACCGAAAGGTCGAGCATGAGTCATATAGTAGATACGATCAACATGAAGATGTTCACCGATGATGACTAGTCCGTCTCACGTGATGATCGGACACGGCCTAGTTGACTTGGATCATGTAATCACTTAGATGACCAGAGGGATGTCTATCTGAGTGGGAGTTCATAAGATGAACTTAATTATCCCGAACATAGTCAAAAGATCTTTGCAAATTATGTCGAAGCTCGCGCTTTGGTTCCACTGCTTAGATATGTTCCTAGAGAAAATATAGTTGAAAGTTGACGATAGCAATTATGCGACAGAGAAAGCTCATGTTCTTAATGCACCGCCACAGTCTTGAACCCCAAACGTCGTTTGTGGATGTTGCGAACATCGGACATACACGCTTATAACTACATGATAGTTCGGATAAACGGTTTAGAATTAAGGCATCAAGATGTTTTTCAAACGTCATGAACATATGAGATGTTTCGAGGGCTGAAATTGAGATTTCAGGCTCGTGCCCACGCCAAGAGGTATGAGACCTCCGACGATTTTCTTAGCCTGCAAACTAAGGGAGAAAAGCTCAATCGTTGAGCTTGTGCTCGAGTGTCTGAGTGCAACAATCACTTGAATCGAGTGGGAGTCGATCTTCCGATGAGATAGTGATGTTTCTCCAAAGTCATTACCACCAAGCTGCTAGAGCTTCGTGATGAACTATAACATATCGAGGATAGATATGATGATCCTTGAGGTATTCGTGATGTTTGACACCGCAAAGTAGAAATCAAGAAGGAGCATCAATTGTTGATGGTTGGTGAAACCACTAGTTTTAAAGAAGGGCAAGGGCATGAAGGGATACTTCATGAAGCGGCAAATCAGCTGCTGCTCCAAAGTGAAGAAACCCAAGGTTGAACCCAAACCCGAGACTAAGTGCTTCGTAATAAAGGGAACCACCACTGGAGCAGAATTACCCTAGATACTTGGTAGATGAGAAGGCTGGCAAGGTCGATAGAAGTATATTGGATATACATTATGTTAATGTGTACTTTACTAGTATTCCTAGTAGCACCAGGGTATTAGATACCGGTTCGGTTGCTAAGTGTTAGTAACTCGAAATAAAAGCTACGGAATAAACGGAGACTAGCTAAAGGTGAGCTGACGATATGTGTTGGAAGTGTTTCCAAGGTTGATGTGATCAAGCATCGCATGCTCCCTCTACCATCGAGATTTGGTGTTTGCGTTGAGCATAGACATGATTGGATTATGTCTATCGCAATACGGTTATTCATTTAAGGAGAATAATGGTTACTCTATTTATTTGAATAATACCTTCAATGGTCTTACACCTAAAGGAATGGTTTATTGAATCTCGATTGTAGTGATACACATTTTCATGCCAAAAAGATATAAGATAGTAATGATAGTACCACTTACTTGTGGCACTGCCATGTAAGTCATATTGGTGTAAAACGCATGAAGAAGCTCCATGTGGATGGATCTTTGGACTCACTCGTTTTGAAAAGTTTGAGACATGCGAACCATGTCTATTGGTGTATACGCATGAAGAAACTCCATGCAGATGGATCGTTTGGACTCACTTGATTTTGAATCACTTGAGATATGCAAATCATACCACATGGGCAAGATGACTAAAAGCCTCGTTTTTCAAAGAAAATGGAACAAGATAGCAACTTGTTGGAAGTAACACATTTTGATGTGTGCAGTCCAATGAGTGCCGATGCATCAAATGAATATCATTATGTTCTTACTTCACAGATGATTCGAGTAGATGTAGAGTATATTTACTTGATGAAACACAAGTCTAAATTATTGAATGGTTCAAGTAATTTCAGAGTGAAGTTGAAGATCATCGTGACAAGAGGATGAAATGTCTATGATATGATCATAGAGATGAGTATCTGAGTTACGAGCTTTGGCACGCAATTAAGACATTGTGGAAATTGTTTCACAATTAATACCGCCTGGAACACCATAGTTTGATGGTGTGTCCGAACATCATAGTTGCACCCTATTGGATATGGTGCGTACCATGATGTCTCTTATCGAATTACCACTATCGTTTATGGGTTAGGCATTAGAGACAACCACATTCACTTTAAATAGGGCACCACGTAATTCCGTCGAGATGACACCGTATGAACTATGGTTTAGAGAAACCTAAGCTGTCATTTCTTAAAGGTTTGGGGCTGCGGCGCTTATGTGAAAAAGTTTCAGGTTGATAAGCTCGAACCCAAAGCGGATAAAATGCATCTTCATAGGACACCCAAAACAGTTGGGTATACCTCCTAATTCAGATCCGAAAGCAATAGGGATTGTTTCTTGAATCGGATCCTTTCTCGAGGAAAGGTTTGTCTCGAAAAGTTGAGTGGGAGGATGGTGGAGACTTGATATGGTTATTGAACCATCACTACAACTAGTGTGTAGCAGTATGCGCGGAAGTTGTTCTGTGGCACCTACACCAATTGAAGTAGAAGCTTATGATAGTGATCATGAAACTTGGATCAAGTCATTACCGTACCTCGTGGGGTGACAAGGATGCGTCTCGCTTGAGTGATACAAGAATCCTGTCTTGAAGGTCATGTTGCTAGACAACAATGAACCTCGAGCTATGGAGAAGCGATGGTGGGCCCAAATTCCGACAAATGGTTAGAAGCCATGAAAACCGAGATAGGATCCATGTATCAGAACAAAGCTTGGACTTTGGTGGACTTGCCCAATGATCGGCAAGCCATTGAGATAAATGGATCTTTAAGAAGAAGACAGACGTGGATGGTGATGTCACCGTCTATGAAGCTCGTCTTGTGGCGAAGAGTTTTTCACAAGTTCAAGAAGTTGACTATGATGAGATTTTCTCATCCATAGCGATGCTTAAGTCCGTCGGAATCATGTTGGCATAAGCTGCATTTATGAAATCTGGCAGATGGATGTCAAAACGAGTTTCCTTACCAGTCTTCATAAGGAAAGGTTGTATGTGATACAATCCGAAAGTTTTTGTCGATCCTAAGGATGCTAAAAGGTACGCTAGCTCCAGCGATCCTTCTAAGGACTGGAGTAAGCATCTCGGAGTTGGAATGTACGTTTTGATGAGATGATCAAAGTTTTGGGTTTATACAAAAGTTTATGAGAAACTTGTATTTCCAAAGAAGTGAGTGGGAGCACTATAGAATTTCTGATGAGTATATGTTGTTGACATATTGTTGATCAGAAATGATGTAGAATTTCTGGAAAGCATATAGGGTTATTTGAAAAGTGTTTTTAATAGAAAACCTGGATTAAGCTACTTGAACATTGAGCATCAAGATCTATGAGGATAGATCAAAAACCGCTTAATGGTAATTTCAAATGAGCATATACCTTGACATGATCTTGAAGGTGTTCAAGATGGATCAGTCAAAGAAGGAGTTCTTGCCTGAGATGTAAGGTATGAAGTCAAGACTTAAAGCTCGACCATGGCAGAAGAGAGAGAAATGACGAAGGTCGTCCCCTATACTTCAGACGTAGGCTCTATAGTATGCTATGCTGTGTACCGCACCAGAAGTGTGCCTTGCCATGAGTCAGTCAAGGGGTACAAGAATGATCCAGGAATGGATCATTGGACAGCGGTCAAAATTGTCCTTGGAGTAAATAAGGACATGTTTCTCAGTTATGGAGGTGATAAAGAGTTCGACGTAAAGAGTTGCGTTGATGCAAGCTTTAACACCTATCCGAATGACTCTAAGTAGCAGACCGGATACGTATAGTGGAGCAACCATTTGGAATAGCTCCAAGTGGAGCGTGGAAACAGCATTTACAATATGACATAGAGAATTGCGAAATACATACGGATCTGAATGTTGCAGACCCGTTGACTAAAACCTCTCTCACTAGCAAAACATGATCAAACCCCAGAACTCATTGAGTCTTAATCACATGGTGATGTGAACTAGTTTAATGACACTAGTAAACTCTTTGGATGTTGGTCACATGGTGATGTGACCTGTGAATGTTAATCACATGGCGATGTGAACTAGATTATTGACTCTAGTGCAAGTGGGAGACTGTTGGAAATATGCCCTAGAGGCAATAATAAAAGTATTATTATATTTCCTTATTCATGATAATTGTCTTTTATTCATGCTATAACTGTATTATCCGGAAATCGTAATACAGGTGTGAATAAATAGACCACAATATGTCCCTAGTGAGCCTCTAGTTGACTAGCTCGTTGTGATCAACAGATAGTCATGGTTTCCTGGCTATGGACATTGGATGTCGTTGATAACGGGATCACATCATTAGGAGAATGATGTGATGGACAAGACCCAATCCTAAGCATAGCACAAAGATCGTAGTTCGTATGCTAAAGCTTTTCTAATGTCAAGTATCTTTTCCTTAGACCATGAGATTGTGCAACTCCGGATACCGTAGGAATGCTTTGGGTGTACCAAACGTCACAACGAATCGGGTGGCTATAAAGGTGCACTCACGGTATCTCCAAAAGTATCTGTTGGGTTGGCACGAATCAAGATGGATTTGTCACTCCGTGTAAACGGAGAGGTATCTCTGGGCCCACTCGGTAGGACATCATCATAATGTGCACAATGTGACCAAGGGGTTGATCACGGATGATGTGTTACGGAACGAGTAAAGAGACTTGCCGTAACGAGATTGAACAAGGTATCGGTATACCGACGATCGAATCTCGGGCAAGTACAATACCGTTAGACAAAGGGAATTGTATACGGATCGATTGAGTCCTTGACATCGTGGTTCATCCGATGAGATCATCGTGGAACATGTGGGAGCCAACATGGGTATCCAGATCCCGCTGTTGGTTATTGACCGGAGAACGTCTCGGTCATGTCTACATGTCTCCCGAACCCGTAGGGTCTACACACTTAAGGTTCGATGATGCTAGGGTTATAAAGGAAGTTTGTATGTGGTTACCGAATGTTGTTCGGAGTCCCGGATGAGATCCCGGATGTCACGAGGAGTTCCGGAATGGTCCGGAGGTAAATATTTATATATGGGAAGTCCTATTTTGGCCACCGGAAAATGTCCGGGATTTTTCGGTATTGTACCGAGAAGGTTCTAGAAGGTTCCGGAGTGGGGCCCACCTGCATGGGAGGACCCACATGAACGTGGGTAGTGGGGGCAAGGCCCCACACCCCTGGTCAAGGCGCACCAAGATCTCCCTTAGAAGGAATAAGATCATATCCCGAAGGGATAAGATCAAGATCCCTAAAAAGGGGGGATAACAATCGGTGGGGAAGGAAATGATGGGATTTCTTTCCTCCCACCTTGGCCAACGCCCCAATGGACTTGGAGGGCAAGAAACCAGCCCCTCCACCCCTATATATAGTGGGGAGGCGCATGGGAGCTGAAGACGAAGTTCTGGCGGAGCCCTTCCCCTCTCCCAACTCCTCCTCCTCTCCCGCGGTGCTTGGCGAAGCCCTGCAGGATAGCCACGCTCCTCCATCACCACCACGCCGTTGTGCTGCTGCTGGATGGAGTCTTCCTCAACCTCTCCCTCTCTCCTTGCTGGATCAAGGCGTGGGAGACGTCACCGGCTGTACGTGTGTTGAACGCGAGGTGCCGTCTGCTCGCACTAGGATCTCCGGTGATTTGGATCACGACAGTCGACTCCTTCAACCCCGTTCTCTTGAACGCTTCCGCTTAGCGATCTACAAGGGTATGTAGATGCACTCTCCTTCCCCTCGTTGCTGGTTTCTCCATAGATAGATCTTGGTGACACGTAGGAAAATTTTGAATTTCTGCTACGTTCCCCAACACCAGCAGGCCCACAGGCAGAGACACAAGTTTAGGCCAGTAGGCCTGCATTAGCGAGGAGTTCAAATGGGTGGGTAGAGTCGCGCTTATAAACAGGTGCCACCCCTCTTCAGCTAGCGAGGTAGGACTAAACTTTGGCCGCGACGCGGGCAGCACAGGGGCCTTTGGTCCCGGTTGGTGGCACCAACCGGGAATAAAGGGGCGCAATGGGACCGATTCGTGGGACCAACCGGTACCAATTCCCCCCTTTAGTCCCGGTTGGTGCCACCAACCGGGACCAAAGGCCTCTGCTTCCCGCCGTTTGGGCTGCTGAAAAGAGACCTTTGGTCCCGGTTGGTGGCACCAACCGGAACTAAAGGGTGCATTGGTCCCGGTTGGTCTCACGAACCGGGACCAATGCTCTGCCTATATAAGCAGCACTCGTAAAATTTAGGTTCAGTTCGTTCTTCCGCGCCCTCCCGACGCCGCCAGGCTGCCCGCCGTCGTCGTTGTCGACCCGTGCTGTCCCGCGCCGCCCCGATCGACGCCGTCGCCGCTCCCGCCCAGCGACGCCGCCCTCCCTGCCGTCGCCCGCTCGCCGACCCGTCCCGCCCGCCTCATCGCCACGCCGCCTCGCCCGCCCGCCCCTCCCGTCGCCACGCCGCCCGCCCACGCCGCACTCGGCGTCGCCGTTGCCGTCCCCGACACCGTCGCCGTGAGCAACTGATTTAATTTGATGTTCGTAGTTAGATTTTGTTAGATTTTTTTGTAGTTCATAGATTTTTTTGTTAGATGTGTAGTTCATAGATTTTTCTGTTAGATTTCTTTTCATATTGTGTAATTAATTTGTTCATATTGTGTTAGATTTTTTTTATGATTTTTTCGCTGTAATTTAGATGTCAAATTTTTATGATTTTTTTCTGTTCATAGAATTTTTATGATTTTTTTCTGTTGTAATTTTGTTCATAGAATTTTAATGATTTTTTTGTTCATAGTATTTTCTTTGTGAATTTATTGTGTATGTATAGGAAAATTGTGAATGATATAAGTCATTTATGAATATGTTGATATTTAGAATAGAGGAAAAAGCAAAAAATAAGATGAGAAAGTGTTTAATATAATTATCTATTTATATATAAAAAGAGATTGACGGGCTAACCACAAAAAAGATAATTAGGCTAAAAATTCCCACAATAATTAGAAATATCTAACCATTGATTTAATAGACCTTCTTTTTCTTAACAAACCATAGTCGTTGTATATTAATAACCTGGTGGACCTCCTCACGCATCCATACAGGAAAGAAAATCTACCCCTTACGATCCATCTAGGAAAGAAACTACTCACGCAAAAAAAAAAAAAACTCCTCACGCACCCAGAATTGAAAAAAAAAGCTCACGCATCCATACAGAAAACAAAACCTACTTTTACGTACCCATCTAGGAAAGAAAAAAAGGCCATCCCCCTCACGTAGGTACATATCTATACCTACCAGGGAAGAAAATCGATCGAAAGCTATCTTCTTCTCGCCTCCTCTTTTCCTCCCATCCTGGCAGGAAAGATCGATCTGAGGTGCTCTCTCGGATGAGTTTCCAAGCAATTCCCCTCACGCAGCTACCTATCTAGACCTAAGGTATGCGTACAGCAAAGAAAATAGATGTAAAGGTCTGCCCTTCTCGCCTCCTCTATTCCTCCCATCCTACAATGGAAGATCGATCAGAAGTGCTTTGGTGGATAAATTCCCTAGAAATTCCATGATGTTGCCGTTGTCTAGGTGAGGATCAGGGGCTCCGTCCTCAACTCTGATTCTACATGTACAAGCCGCTAACTGGCAATTCTCTGACATATGTCTCCGCATTAACAGGTTATATGATTTCTGCGTGTAGCGGCACAGAGGATGTGAAGACCCCTGACACCACATGAGACTCACTATATACAAAACGTACGGTTTGCCGACATCAGGGAAAGGTTCCTGTGATTCCACCCACCCAAAAATGCATCCTTAACTTCCTTTTACTCAGCTGGATGAATGAGAGCACGGATGCAACTAGCTACATCACCAAGACTTAATTAGTATATATATGTGCAGATTGCCTGATTCAGATCGGTATGGGGTAAACAGATGTACGCATCATGCCTGTTATTCTTCCATGCACATCCACCACGATATCAGGCAAGCCAACTTGCCACATGCCGAGGTATGAGCATACAGCCCAGCTGATCGACCTAAGCATTCATACATACATATTACAACTAACACATATCTATTTTCCTATGTAGTATCAAGATATGTAGGCCTTTTAATTAATCCTTCTGCTTAGGAATATCTATATTTTTATGGTGGATGAAGACGTTCCCGTGCATCATGTGACTGGCTGTTTGGTAGGACAACGCACTGGATGGAGGGGTGTCTGCATCATCTATTTTTCTACATAACAACGTATATCTAGATTTTCATGTATGATTAATCTTTTCCTTTTTTTGAAATCTGCAGCATGTACAGTGGATGAGAATCTTGCTGCACGATTTGGGGGCTTGTAGGTTGATCGGACAGTGAGCTATATGAGGTCCTGAGGAGCCAATACAGTTGTTAAGAGATGTCACATGATATGTCGTGTGTCCAGTCTAACAACGTTCACGCTAGATTGAAGCTCTTTTTTTCAGGTATTGCACACATGAGACTTGAAAAGCAACGTAAGATGGACGACAATGTTAGTTTGCTGCATCTATGTTTTTATCACGTTCTGCCTGTGGGTTACATCTATGTACAATATATATATATATCTCCTTTTGTAATTAGCATCACAGCCTATATAATCATTGTAAACACGCCGCCTATTTGGGGTGGCCATTATTAACATCTGTGAAGTAAAAATTTCATGGAACTAATATATTTTCAATCCTGTGAATCACATTTTTTTTCGAAAAGGGGGGACACCCCGGCCTCTGCATCTGAACGATGCATACGGCCACATATATAAATAAAAATTAGGTTCAACAAGGTCTTAATGTCTCAAAGCAAAATAGAAAACGGCGAGCTCACACAGAGCCACAACGCCAATAACAAAAGACCCAAAAGCCACAACCGGCTGGCATAACAAAAGATAGGAAAACTAATTGCCTATCCTATTACATGACCGCCATCCAAACCGGTTGAAGATATCCCGTGCTACCATCTCCCACCCTATGAATCACATGAAAACAATGTTTGCATTTGTTTGAACAAGTACCTTAAAAATATATTTCTACTAGAAAAATAGTATGAAATGGAATTCCAAATTCACGCTCTGACGAATATTTAACCCAATAGTATGTGGATGCAGATGCAGATGCTCTTAATAACACTGTTGTTAATGTCCAATTGCCATTTAAAATCTTGGTCGCCCAAAGTTACTACTAGAGCCTCCATTTTTCTCTTTGAAGGTGTGAAATTTTATCAATATGTTATCTCATTCTTTTGGTTGCAAGTTATGTATGGAGTGACATGGAAAATCATGAATGGACAACCCCTTCTAATAATAACATACAAAAATCATGGTCCTGAATTTGCCATCTATTTATTATACCTACAACTCCTTTAATTAAATATCTGTATGTAACAATATATGTTTACGATGTCTGACCACTAGCCACACAAAAGCACGGGTTGGAGATGTCCTACAGAGAGTTATCCACATAATACAAAATTATTGGGTAAATACAGAATACTATTAATTATTTCAAGCAACCAGGATGAGCTCTACCTCTGCATATGCAGAAAAGGTGCAACTTATACTCTGGCATCAAGGGGCGGCTACAATAGATGTTATCACTAATTTAATTCATCTTGTGAAT
Source organism: Aegilops speltoides (assembly GCA_021437245.1). Lineage (NCBI taxonomy): Eukaryota > Viridiplantae > Streptophyta > Magnoliopsida > Poales > Poaceae > Aegilops > Aegilops speltoides. The sequence continues at coordinate 3,215 of JAHHZJ010003964.1, read as the reverse complement.
CGTTCTACTTATTTACTGAAGAGAAAGTGTGCACTCGGTGCTTCAGCCTGACTTCATTTAGCTCTTTGTGTTAACAAACCGATTGCCCCCATTGAGAAAACATACTGCAATGAGTGGTATATTTTTCAGAACAATGAAAACTTGAATATGGTTGGAATGACTCATATAAGCAGCCGAGGACCTGAAAAAAGTGTGGTTGCTTGTATTTTGTGCTCAATACTTCAATGTATTTTGTATGAACCTTACGTATATCAGTTCTTTTTTAGTATTTAGAAAATATCAATACCCCGCTATTTGGTGATTGTACGAAACAATATATGAAATAATAGTGTTCTTTAGGTAACAACAAAGATACCATGATATTTTAAATATTTCTCTTGGACTATCCAAAAAAAATCTGTTCGTGTTAGGGTTACATCATAATGTAATACCAACAACTGAATGCACTTAAGTCGTGTTGATCTAGAAAATTCACATCATATGCTTTCTACGAAGTGATATTATCACTAAGATGATTCAGTTTTTCCATTTTGTGCAGCTTAATTACCAGTTGGTGTATGGAGAGACAAATATGACATTTTGGTTGAATGGAACTTTTGAATCATGAATTAGATATTTTGAGAAAAAATGCGTTCTGTGATCTATGCATGTCATCAATATGATAGACCAATAACAGATTATCTAGAGTAAATCTTCCATTTATGTATGTTTGGGAGACCAAATGTGGCATCACTTAAATTAAGGTTCCGGTCATATTTCTTCTCTTCACTGATAACTTTAGACTATTGAACTATGTATAATGAGTTTCTGATGTAGATGTAGTACAAGAATGAAAATAGTTTGACATGAAAAAAAATTGTTCCATTATTACTGTTAAATAGTGGAACACACTCTATGACACATATGTATTATATATAATCTCAAGATAAATCAAATCATAGCATTTTAAGTCCAACTTACGGGTAGAACTACATGCTATCTTATAAATGTATTTGTCTCACATATTCAATATAACTATCTAAATGATAAGTAAGAACGCCACGGTGTTCCATTATAACAGGTCAAGATGTTAGCATAAATGTACTAGCATAGAGGAGGAAACAATTGGCACACTAAAATTCACAAGATCCAAATGGTATACCTTTTTTAGATGACCTATTTATTTACTCAATGATCAGACAGATACCTTTGTAGACAAAATTGGTTTATTTCTCTCCCAAACATTGGTATAGAATTTGAAATTTCCTTGCAATGATGGGTTCCATCCTTCAAGCGATTTCTAGATGGGATGAGACATTGTGCGAGTGACTAAAAAGAAGTTCACGGTGAATTATGCACTGATTATGCATGTGTACAACTACATTGCCAGATAAATTAAAGAGGCGGCCATGCACAATAGGATAGTTCAAACGACGGATAGTGGAAAGGATAAAACAAATGATTGGGTGTGCTAATGGAGGGGTGGATTGTAATAGTATATGTGGACTATCCAGTTTCCCATGACACGCACAATTACATATTGACATATGTGTTCTTACTCAGCTTACTACGCATATGGACTATTAAATTTCATACAACCTTGGGAAAGTAAAATAATTCTCTTGCAACTAGCCACCAAATTGCATATTTAATTAAAGTTTATGTTTTCCATCCATGGGATTGCAAGTGTTATTCTATTTCTTTGTTGAAACAAAAATATACAATTGAAAAAATTTAAAAAGTGTATTATACCATCTACCCTTTAAAGATGCTGTCATTATTTACACAAAACCGAATAATATGATGTCATTACTAAACTGTCTAAAGTTCTAGCCCGCGCATCGAGCGGGCCACTTTGCTAGTTTAGAAAATAATAGAACTATAGTTAAACTAGTTTATTTTTAGTAAGTACTACTTTATTTTATTTATAGTAAGTGCTTCATATATAGTTGAACTAGCTAGTTGATTTAATAAACTACTTTATTTAACTATATATAGAAGTAGTTCCCGCATCGACATCGGCGATGCCTATCCCGCATCCTCGTCGTCGTCGACTCGGCGGTGGAGGCCTGTTTGATCAGGGCCATGTTCGGGACTGGGCTCTGCCGGGCTGGTATTGGGAGGTGCTACCTTCCGGGGGACGTAGGTTGGTGAGGAGGCAGCTCGTTGTTGACCCGATTCTTGTTTGGTGGCGGTCACGTGGGCAAGTCACGGTGCGAAGGCTTCCGGACACCGCGGAGGTGGTACGTCACCGTGTCAGCGAGGAGCACGAGCACGCCCGTCGCTACATGGTTGCATTAGAGGGCAGGTTCGACAATACCTGGCAGGTTCTTCAGGGATCTCACTGGAGCTATGATCCTGTGACGGTTCCTTATCTTTGGGTGTCCACCGGCCGCGACGATACCCGTCGGGCGCTACGGTTCTAGCTGTATTAGTGATGCTATATGTATGATAGTATTCGAGGAGTATTAGTGATAATATTTGACGATGTATGGACACATGAGATGATGTACTTTTGCTTATAATTGAATGCATGCTAATTTGAATACTACTTTATTTTATGATTTGGTTTTGCTTATTGAATGCTCATATTGGAAAAGTACTCCTACTTTGAATGCTAAAATTGGAGAGCACTATGCAGAAATCTAGGAGCCCCCTCCATCATCCACTCCGTCGTGGGGGTAGCTTCTCCTTCATTCCCGTGTGCTAGACAATTTGGTGTAATAATGCACTCGGGAATGAAAGGAGGAGCTACGTACCATCACCGATAGTCAACCCGTGATTAATAATAATGATCTAATTTAGGTTTTTTAGTACATATATTTAATTGTACAAGTTTAATATTTGAATTATGAACATACGCTGGAAATGTCGTACTCGGATGACGAAAACCGCCCGGGGTAGTGCGACTGGTGCCACGACGACCGAGGTATGTGCGACAGGTTCATTGAGCTGGACGAAGATCGGCGCTTCAGCATTAAGCTCGAGGAGACCTTCGATGTTCATACGGTACGCAACGATAACAATAGTTTTTTTCGTAATTAAGCACGACTTCAACTATTTTAACGTGTATTTTTCATCTTTTCCAATTCGACTAGCTTATCCCATGCTATGCAAGACGCTATGTCTTGGAGAGGATGGATTTTGAAGACCATGAAAGTATGGGAACCAAAAAAATTCTCCTAAGGAACCATCATGGTGTGGATTTTCAAGTAAAGCTGTACAATGCTGAGAGT